>CAUYRH010132423.1:0-21743 GCA_963574655.1 Perodicticus potto
CTGTGTACATTAGTGCAATCATGGGGTACAGTGGCGGGCTTCATATATAATCTGAAATATTTTCATCCAACTGTTTGACATAACCTTCATGGGATTTTCTTGTTTATTGTGTGAAAACATTTGTGTTCTGCATTTAGTAGGTTTCACCTGTCCCTTCTAAGATGCACCATAAGTGTGATCCCACCATTTATCCTCTCTCCACCCTCCCTCCTCCTCCCCTTCCCTCCTTTACCCCTTTCCTGCCTTCTTGTGCGTCAGGCCTCTTTTATAATGACACTAATCCCATTCATAAGGGATCTGACCTTATGGCCTGCTCAAATCCCCAAATCCGCTCTCTTAATACCAACACCTTGGGGATTAGATTTCAATATACAAATTTTGGAGGAGTGCCAACATTTGGACGGTAGCAACCAGAGAATAGTGGTTTCTCCTTATTTCTGCCTTTTAAATCTTACATATGTGTCTTCCTTACACAGAAGTTAACTTGGAACTATTCTGGACAAGTTCTCTGAAAAATAGAGTTCTAAGCTTTCTCCCTATAGATGCAGAGGAGAATAAGGAAGAGGGTGGCAATAATGCTGAGTAGACCACCAGCAAGCTGGCACACGCTCCTGTTAGGAACTATGGATAGAAAGGAGAACAAAACAATGAGGTCCCTGCCTTCATGGAGCCTCTAGTCTTTAGGGAGATTTTATAAGTGCTGTGAGGTAAACAACAAAGGGCCGTGACTGAGAATAACCAGGGCACTCTCTTAGGCTCCATGTCTAGGAAGGGCCTCTCTGAGGCCTGAAAGATGACAAGAAGTCACAGCTATGTGAAGCACAGAGAGGAGGTAGGGTTGTGATGGCCTAGGTAGATGAGTGGTCAGGGCAGTGGTTACCCATACCAGAAAAGAGCATGATGTATTTTAGGAAGTAATAGGCCAATGGGACTGGAATTTAGTGGAGCCTAGCATCATGGAGAGGATGGCAGGGGCTGGATTATGCTGTGACTCCTAGGACTTTATGATGAGCTGGCATTCTGTTCTAAGTGAGAGAGAAATACTCTTACTTTATATAGCATGTTTGGGCAAATCTGACAAGCCAAGACATTTCCATCTGTTGGAAAACTATCGTAATATACTTACGTTAAAACAAGTCACTTCACTGATATCTGCCAGAAAAGATCTGTAATAAATACGAAATTTACAATGCCTCCTATGTGAAACTCAATCACAGAAGATTGTCCTATTACAGTGTGTACAATTATATATGGTAGCTTCAGTGAGGAGCCATGGAAGGGTTTCTGCAGGTGAGTGACACATCCTGTATGGTGCCCTCATGTAGGGGACATGAGGAGAGAAGATGAGATGAAGTGTTTTGAAGGTTGATCCTATAACATTCTGGAGGCAAAGTGATTAGATGGAGATGGAAAAGAGAATGAGGATATACGAGGATTTGGATGGCAATGTCATTTTACTGAGCTGGGCAACACAGGATAAAGGCCAGGGTTTAAGCATAGAGGGGACAAATAAATCAAGAAGTAATTAAAATCCAGATATTGCCCATCTCCCTTTGAATGCTGTTTTCAGCTAAAAGTAAACCAAACTATTTGCTTTTATAAAATAGATATCCTTGAAAACAGTATCTTTTTTCGCTTTTCAGGGTTATAGAATTGGGTTAATTTAAACTCAGATTTTACCATTATTTTCAAGTTCCAACATGTTTTAGGCATTCTGCCGGACACTTTACACATGTTATCTGTTTTCCTTTGCTCCTCAGTCCATGAGAGAGTTCCTATTTTTATCATCATTTTGCAGAAGAGATGTAAGGCCCAGAGAAAGATCTTATCACTTGACTTGAACAGGATCCCACAGTTACAGGTCTGATTCAGGAGTTGACCTTACTCCTTTCAGTGACTTTAAGGTCCCTGTTTTTTTTTTCAGCTTGGTCAGTGATATCCAACAGAGCTTTCTGCAACAATTAAAAATTTTATATTTGTACTGTGGGCTATTGAGCATGTGTGGTCAGTGTGACGGAGGAACTGAATTTTTAATTTAACTAAATTTAAATTCAATTAAGATAAGTGGTTAGTGACTATCATATCTACCAGTGGTACACATTGGCCAGGGAAGGCATGGAATATGTAAAGTGCAGAAAGAAAGCATACATAGATATATACTTTTAAAATCATTATTTCTAATTTTGTGTGTGAATGTTTTACAATATACCTAACATATTGGGTATATTATAATAGGTATGTGTATATATAAACACACTATATAGATTATATCTCTATAATAATTTTTTATTTCACATATACAGCACTTACCATGTGCCAGGTATATGCTTTGTAGATATTAATTCATTTAATCTTCGTAATAGCTCTGTGATATACTTTTATCTCCATTTTACAAGTGAAAAAAATCAAGGTAATATCTGGATGTGTCCCGGGACACAGGTAGTTGGTGGCAAACCCAAGATTTGAATTAGTCATTCTGGTTTCTATTTATGCACTTTACATACTCTACCTTTTTACTAGAGGAGGTGAAGGACCAAAAATGTTTGGTGACTAATGCTCTAGACTCTACATTAAACAACTAATCAGACATAGCAATTCTTAATTTCAAAATTTAAAGGGATTTTAGATATTTAGCTCTGTCTTTTCCTCCCCCATAGGTATTGCTGGGTATGTAGAGAAAGGTGAGGCTGAGCCAAGATGAGGTAGAGTGACGGCTGAGGCAGCGTTCTGGTCTAAACATTTGCACTTGTCTACCCGGACAGCTATAGCTAACACATGAAAGATTTTTTTGTGCATGTGTGTATGCGTGTGATTGTGATCCTATATATTTCCCCATTAAAAAATTGTTCACCTTTGCTAATTTTGTTCTAGTTATTAATTTTAAAAACAAGAGTTCTGGAGACACTGGAGTAGGGGAGGCTGGGAGGCAGAAAACCTGGAAGAGAGAATCTCAGACTGAAGAGCAGGTAGAAACAAAGGAGGGCGGTACTCAAACCTCATTTTCCCTAAGTGCGAATATATGTGCAGCTTGGTGGTGGTGCTCTGATTCAACAGCAATCAAATGTTAAAAAAAAAAAAATCCTTGAAACAAAAGACAATGGAAAACAAAGTTTGCCCAAACCCAATTTCCATCTACACACACACTTTTTGTTTAAAATCAGTGTGCCTTTGTCGTCCACCTCTTCCTTCTCTATTCTAGACTCCTTTGTTACCTCTGCACCGAGCCACCAGGGCGATTAGCAAACAGGTGCTATGGCGTGCATGAAAAAGGGCACATTCAACCTCGTATGCGATGCCATCCTTACAGTTTCTAGGTATGTCAAGTAGGTACATGGGATTTTGTGCGGTCAGAGAAAAGTTCTGGAAAGACCAGAGTTCTAAGGCATGTACTTAAAAGAAATGGCTGTGTGGAGCATGTGGGGTATGTGTGTGGTTGCCACACACGTTTCAAGAGGTAAGAGTTTCAGTGAAAGCAAAAGGAAGGTGGGATGGGCAGGATCGCAAGCTAAACCAAAGTTTCTGTTTGTCTCTACCGACGCTTTTGGACATTTAAATCCAAAGCCTTTCTTTCTCGTTCTTCAATTCCCAGGAGAGGCCTGTTGGGGGCAGGGTTGGAGGTCTTCCTTACAGGATTCCAGTCTCCCTAAGTACTTCGTGGACAGGTGAACAGTCCTTTCCAAAGGCTCTTGCGAGCGGGAGAGTCAGGTAAGCGCCCCACGCACACTCAAACGCTTCCGAGCGAGTCTCCACACACCGCAGCGGAGGAAGCGGCTCACCCGCAGGCTTTCTGGGTGGGTGTGGCCTCTACAGAAGGCCCCACCCCTCGGGCGCGACGCGCGGGCCGAGAGGGGCGGGGCGAGGGAACTGGCGAGAAAGGGCGGGGAGCGAGCTGGGTGGGTGTACTCGTGCCCGCGCACTGGCGCTTCGCGTGTGGGCGGGGGCACGGCCGTGCGCGCGCAGGGAAGAGGCCAGCCCAGGCGGCCGTTGTCGGGTTCGACTGCAGGGGCGGGAGAGTCACCTGCGAGCGGCTGCCCTGGCAGCCGGCCCGCCCGTCGCATCTGGATCGCGCCGGCTGCGCGGGGCCGCGGACCGCACACACCCTGGGAGGCCCGGGGCTGGGGAGCAGAGTCCTTGCCCGGCGTCCGCGACTGGGAGGAATCGGACCTTCGCCGCCACCGCCCGCGCCCGTCTGGGTAGGTGAAGTTGGTGGCCCGCTGGCTCCTGGTGGGCCGAGAAGGAAGAAGCGAAACTTTCCGGGCTCTTCCTCCTGCGGTCCCGAGGCCGTCGCTGCGCCGGGAGGTGTCGGCGTCGCGGGCGGCGGCGGCGGCCGACGCCATGTTGGGGTCTGTGGGAAACGGGGCGCTCCCGGGCCGCTCCCCTCGCGCTGGGCCGGCCCGGGGACGAGTCACCGCCGCCGTCCCGCCGGGCCTGGAGAGAGCCGCGCCCGCCGCGGGAGTGCGGGGACCGGCGGGAGGGAGCCTGAGGTCGGGCGAGAAGTGGTGGGGCTAGAGAGCTGGGGTCCCAAACTTGCCTGTGGCGTCTCTGGGCCCCAACATCTTTCTGTTGGAAAAGTTTGCAGGGTGTTTGCAGCAGGGATGTTGTAACTTGAACAGTATATTTTTAAGTAACTTGGGGAGGGAGGAAATGGCACCGCAGAATTTGCCCTGATAGAAGCGATGTTTTATTTATTGGGAGTATTTTAGTTTTATAGTCCTTGGCCGAATTTGTTTTTAAAATATGTTATTAAAGGCTGAGAGCTCGCCGCTCATGTGGCCTGAAGAGCCTGTGTGCTCTTACAACATTACAGCAATAACTTGTGTGAGTGTGCAGTGGAAATGAGTGGTCTGAAGGTTACTGATACCTAAACCCTTCTCCATAATTCATAGATTGACAGAGTACGTTGAGTTGATAAATGCCTTCTTTGTCGTATTGTAGTATATTGCTGAAGAGGCTCATTAAGGAAAGATTGAAACACAAACGTTGATTGAGAGACTTAAAGGCATGTGGTTGTTCTTTTAAGAATAAGGTAAAGTGATCTTGACATTTAGAAGTTTATTCTTTTGCTTTCTTAAAGTTGCATGCCTACCAGTGTTTGAGCATTTACCTTTTCTCTGTATTCCGGTAGCTCAGGGGGTCTTCAGGTTAATTTGGTGTTAATGAGGGCTTGTAATTTTTAACCTCTTTGGATCCTGACAGCACCAGGTGAATGGTATTTAGCTATTTATTTGGTAAGCACACGTAATTGCTTCAAAAAAACAAACACAAAACTGGTGTACTGACTCAGGCCTAAAAATAAAAGCCTCGGTTTCAATGACTCCAGTATATGAATGTTATTTTTTATTAATAAGGAAGACATCTTACCTTTAAAATTTTGTTAAATGCACTGAAAGCCTCTTAACCACAAATACAGTTACCCCTAAAACATTTTGGAGAATTTATCTTTTTACTCTCTAGAGGTAAAAATGTAGCTTCTGCTCAGATTTGATTGCCAGTTTCTCTGGTTCTTAAAAATTCTTGTAGTGTTGCTTCATTGTCAAATGCCATTATACATTTATTTTTTTGGACAAAGAGTTAATTTAGAAATGAGATGACTTAACTGACTTCACAAATCTAGCAGCCAACCTATTTATCTGAGGTCTTATGACTCTAAAGCCTTCTCAGTTTTCCTATAGCATAGATTTATAGGATACATGTATATAACTCATTCTTGTGTAGCAATCTCTGTCCATCTTGTTTGTTCTTATCATTGCTCTTTTTGGCTTGATGAATTTGACAATGTAAATACTTACTTCCTTTAGGGCTGATGTAAAGGTTGTCTTGAAAGTACATTTTTCTTCCCAAAAATACTCTTTAAGTCTACACTCTTTGAAGCCTTTTCTGTCGTTCTCTTACCTAACACCCTTTCTATCCCCAGGAATCAATTCGTTTCTCTCATGATATCCCTGTAAATATTGCATAGATCTGTCATGGCACCTCCTTGACAGCAGGGAATACATCAGATCTGATTTGCCTCTCCATCTTCAGCATGTCAAGAACATAAGGAGATGCTCAGGAAAGGTTTGAATGGATAAGTAAGTGCACACGTGTTTGTTTCTTATAAATATGCCTCATGATTTTCTTACTAATTTGTAATTTTCATGGGCATAGTATTGAAATCTCTGTAGTCTTTTTTCCCCAGTACATGCCAGGAATTCTGTTAAATCTACACATTGGGTTGATTGTACTTTTTTTTTTTTTTTCCAAAATTTGTCTTGGGGTAAGTCAGTGAATTTTGGCCTAGGGTATAGAACTTGAATGTCTATGAAATTTCCAAGTAGATAATGGATTGATTATTACTGATGAATGGGAGAGAAGCTTTGGATCAACAGAAGGATTTTATCATAATTTTAAGTGTGATTGATTTATTGGCACTTGATGGGAATATTAATACCTGAAAATTTTGAAGGTTATGTTTATACATTGAAGCTCTTTGGTAGAGCACATCTTATTATTGCTCTGTCAATTTTGACTGTTTTGTCAGAATTGTATTGTCATAGAATTTTGTTTTAGAATGTTCTGCTTAATAGAAAGTATATAAAATTGCTTTTCTATTGATGTTTATTTTTGATGAACCAGCTTTGTATGTTTGTTGTTTACTTAATAGCAATGTGTGTGTTGGTTTAACTGAACAAAAAATACTTCGTAGATATGCTATCACAGTGCTAATTTAAGTTGCAAAACCTTTCTAGGTTAAGGTGTTCTGTAATTCTGTAATATCTATAGCATGTTGGGTTAATTTCTTGCCCTTACCCAAGATAACTTTCTCCCTAGTCAATCTGTAAACCACAAACTGGTGTGCTCAATTTGGGGCAGTCCTGAGAAGATAATAGAAGGTATTCAAATAATTACTGAGTATACTGGAAAGAAAGTAAGTTGCTTGTAGAGTGGACTGGAATGAATAAAACAAACCAGGAGTCCTGGCTGTACTCCTTGCTAGCCTGTGACTCTTTCTTAAACAAGTTCCTTTACTCTTCCAAGCTTCACTGGACTCATTTGTGAAGATGGACACAGAAATGTGTTCCTCATAGTGGTATTGTGAGGATTCACTAAGATGTTTGTGGAAGTGCCTGGCATATGGTAGTATTATTTTAACAGATGAACAGAGTTGCGGTGAATTATATATAATCATAGAATTTAAAAATTTTAAAAGAGAAGCAGCCTTTAGAAATATGTAGTTCAGGCTCGGCACCTGTGGCTCAATGGGCTCAGGCGTCAGCCACGTACACCTGAGCTGGTGGGTTCGAATCCAGCCCGGGCCCTCCAAACAACAACGATGGCTGCAACCAAAAAATGGCAGGGCGTTGTGGCAGGCGCCTGTAGTCCCAGCTACTTGGGAGGTAGAGACAGGAGACTCGCTTGAGCCCAGGAATTGGAGGTTGTTGTGAGCTGTGATGCCACAGCACTCTACCTATGGTGACAGCTTGAGGCTCTGTGTCAAAAAAAAAAAAAAAAAAAAGAAATATATAGTTCAGTTCAGCTGCACAATAGAATCTCCTGAGGAGCTTCTTAAGAATGTTGATGACTGGAATCTATCCCTGAACAAATAAATCAGAATTACTGGGTTTGGGGACAGAGCATAGGTAGGTTTGCCTTTTTTCTAAGTACCCATGATTTAAACTTACAGTCAGGTGGAGAATCTTTGATTTAATTCAATCTTCTATCTCCTTTTTAGTCTCTTTGGTGGTTGAATGAAGTGCAGTGAGATTAAGTGCCCGCCAAATTCCTAACAGTCAGGATAAAAAGGATTTATTTACAACTGTGGAAAGTGAAGTGCATAGAGGTTAAGTAACAGTTACATTCATTTCTGGCTAGAAAAGCCACATTTGGAAGTACAGTTCACAAATTCCAGTGACCTTTGCCTCCTCTTTGCAAAGGTCAACCTACATGTATGACTGTGTTATTTAATCTTGCAACCATTCAGAACCAGTCTACCTCAAGGTTTACTGCTAGGCTAGATGGTGATGCATGGGCCTGTACAATCTCTTTTCTGTCATTCATTCATGGTGAAGCAGCTTTTTTGTCTTCATTGTCACTTTCAGTCCCTCTCAGACTGTTAGTCTTCTTCCTTTTTCCAAACTTTGAACTCAACTAGTTCATTTTTTTTTTTCTGAGACAGAATCTCACTATGTCACCCTCAGTAGAGTGCAATGGGGTCACAGCTCACAGCAACTTCAAACTCTTGAGCTTAAACCATTCTCTTGCCTCTGCCTCCCAAGTAGACAGGACTACAACTCCCAGCTATTTTTTTTTTTTTTTTTTTGTAGTTGTCATTGTTGTTTAGCAGGCCTGGGCTGGGTTGGAACCTGCCAGCTCCAGTGTACGTGGCCGGCGCCCTAACCACTGAGCTACGGGCACTGAGCCCAGTAGTTCATATTCTAACCATGAACTCACTATTCTACATAATCTCTCCTCTCATTCACCTTTGCTGGGTATATAACTAGTCAATTCTCAACTTGTAAATATTGTTTTACTTTTTCTATTTTCGTCCCTCTCCCGTAGGTCCCCCCAAAATCATGCTGTTGTTATTGTTATATATTTGTTTTCCACCTGCCTGTGTACTAGTGGCTTTCTAATCTTTTCTCATCTAATGAATTGATTCATTTTATTTATTGCTTTTTCAAGCTACTCAGGTTGCTAACCCCGATCTTGAAACACTTAACTCTTTCAGCAGATGACCTTGCTTCCTTCTGAAATGATTAAGATGTTATAATGTGAAATTTCTCTTTTCTTATTTGTATCCACTTCTTCATTTTTTTCCCCCTTCTTTTTTTCAGAAGTGAAACTATCTTTAATTCTTTATACTTGTTTTATTTAAATAATAGGTTGGGGAAAAATAGATTCTTGTGTTTTTTGTTAATATTTTTATTACATATAACTGTATTTTGCTTTTTACACTTGCATTTTTCTACACATTCTACTTTGCATTTTTTTCCTTAGGTAAAACCTCCTTTTTCTTTGTCTATGAGAGAATATGTGTTCATTATAAAATAATCAGGCAGTATCAAAGTATTATCACTCTAGTACTTACTGATAACCAGTACTAACTTTTTGGTGTATATCTTTCCACTTTTAAAAATCAAATAGGTTTAGGGCGGCGCCTGTGGCTCAAAGGAGTAGGGCGCCAGCCCCATATGCCGGAGGTGACGGGTTCAAACCCAGCCCCAGCCAAAAACTACAAAAAAAAAAAAAATCAAATAGGTTTATACTTACATGCTGTTTAGAAACCTTTGTTTAATAAATTGCCTTATTTAACAATTTTCTACATTAAATACTAATTTATGTTCTCCAAAAATTGCTTAAAAATCCATGGATATACCATAACTTATTTAATCAATCTCTTGTTGGACATTTGAGTTGTTTCCAGCTTTTCAATAGTATAGACAGAACTACTGTGAACTTCATGGGAGCAACTTTGTATACTGCTCAAATTAATTTTTACTTGGAAATAGAATTATTGTATAAACTTTCTAAAAACGTTTATGTTGTGAAAAGTTGTCAAGGATATTAGTGCCCATTTTCCTCTCATCTTAAAGGGGTGATTAATGTATCATTTTAATTTTTATTTCTTTCTGATTAAGAAACAGGATCTTGCTCTGTTACCAAGGCTGGAATGCTGTGGTGTAATCACAGCTAACTATAACCTCAGACTTCTGGGTATAAGTGATCTTCCTGCTGCAGCCTCCCAAGTAGCTGAGACTACACCATGCCTGGATAATTTTTAATTTTTTGTAGAAAGAAGGTCTTGCTACATTGCCCAGGCTGGTCTGAAACTCACGACCTCAAGCCATCCTCCTGCCTCAGTCTCCCAGAGTGCTGGGATTATGGATGTGAGGCATAGAGCCTGGTCAACATTTTAATTTACTAGTCATTTTTATTTGTTTTTTAGAAATTTTGATTGTCTCAGCATTTTTCTTTTAGGATATTTTTTTTTCCCTGTGGATTTGTAGGAGCCCTTTATAAAGAATATAGACCCTTTGCCATATTTTGCAAAAAGTTCTCTTTAATTTTAGTACATTTCTACTTAGTGATGAAGTTTTAAACATTTTAGTTATTAAAATTTTTTTTTATGATGCTTAGCTTTCTTGGTGCTATATTTAACTTTTCCACTATGGCTAGAAATTTAGGTTTGTTTTTTACAAACCCCCTCTTTCCACTACCCTAGTTATTTCTCTAGGGTAAATTTCTGTGGGTAAAAATTCCCGGGTCAATGGCTGGGCTGGGTGGGTGGAGCTGCCTGTAATCCTAACATTCCTGGGAGGCCAAGCCCCAAGGGAGAGGATTGCTTGAACTCATAAGTTCTAGACCACCCTGAGCAAGAACAAGATTCCGTCTCTAGTAAAAATAGAAAAAATTAGCTAGGCACTGTGGCAGGCACCTGTAGTCACAGCTACTCAGGAAGCTGAGGCAGGAGGATCTCTTGAAGTCAGGAGTTTGACATTGCTGTGAGCTAGGCTGACACCATGGCACTCTAGATTAGGACAACTATTTCAAAAAAAAAAATTCTAGAGTCAAAAGTAAGTGCTTTCTAAAATTAATATTATATATCACCATTAGTTCTCACTTTTTTCCCCCATGTGGTTACTGCTTATTGTGTAACCCTTTTGGCAGGTTATTTAGTCTCTGAGAGTTGTGAAACATGAGAGCATGTTGAAAAGGTGCTTTGTGTTCTTTTGTCTTGCATTCTTCCTTTGATTTTCCTCCCGCTTTCTAAACTAGATGTTTGCTGCAGTTTAGTCCTCTGACCTCTTTTCTCTTCCATACATCAGCCAGTATTTCTAGGTGGATGACTACCAAATTCTGTCCAGGTGTTCCCTGCTCATCCTGGCATTTCTGTTGACAGATGTGTGTCTGGTGAATATCCTGGAGGACTTCAAGATAAGGATGTCCCAAATTGAATTTGTCTCCCTCTTGAAACAAAGCTAGTATCTGCCTAATGGTTTGTACCTAAGCCTTTGAAGTCATCATATATTCACTTTTCATCCACATGTTCAGTTATTTCCTAAATCTTATCTGCTGTACCTCAGTAATCTTTTTGTACTTTTATTCTAAAGTTTTTCCTGTCAGTTATTGTGGTTTGGGTTTTTGTTAACCTTTCATTTAATGGAGACTATTGTAATACTCTTCTGACTGATTTCTTTGCCTTCAACTCTTGCTGCTTCATATTCTTTCTAGTCCATCCTATGTACTGATTAATATTTTCTTGTTTAATAACCTTTGTCCTCCTGTTGCCTGTATAATCAAATTTAAACTCTTCAATCTGATGCTTACTTTCTTTTGCAGTTTGTCTCTTCCCTATCTTACCAGACTGATGTTCTATCATTATACCTTACCTTGGCTTGCTTCCTCCAGCCTGGGCTCAATTACATTAGAACCTCAGTAGTTGAACACCTCCCTACATTGACTACCTCCTTAAGGTGATCTTAATTATAGACCAGACATAGACCACATGCACATGTACAGCAGTCCTAGTTCCTTATGTTAACCAGTTTGTTTACATTCCCTTGGGTGGTCAACTTAAAGAGGTTTTACTGTATTTTTCTCTCTGGGGAACAAATTGTGTACCTTTATCCACTCCCCAACCCCAGATTGAGCTACTATGTTTGCTTGAAGTTAGACCTCTTCCTAGATGGTCCTCCTGGTAAAATAATATCCTGACTCACCGCTTTGGCTCTGAGGTCTTCATCACTTTTCCTTCAGCTCCCCCTTTAAAAAGTTTTTGGGAGGGGGTGGAGGCAAGATGGCCGACTGGAGCCAGCTTTGCGCAGAGGCTCCCAGAAGGAGAGTTAAAGGACAGAAGTTTAGCAGGCTGATGGTTTGGAGCTGAGCCAAGAGAGAAGGTTGAATGCACATCAACCCTGCTGAATTCAAAGACAAAATCACCTAAGATTTTGACACTCTGAGATAAGACTTTGCAGCCCTCGAAGATCTGAGAAATACAGTAGAATCCCTCAATAACAGATTGCAGTAGGGAGAAGAAAGGATTTCTGACATTGAAGACAAAGCTTTTGAATGCTAACAAGCAGTCATAGAGGAAGAGAAGTGGAGAGCAAAAACGGATCATTCTCTCAGAGAATTTTGGGATAATTTGAAGAAAACTAATATTCACCTTATAGGAATTCCTGAAGATGATGAGGAGGCTTTGAAAGGCACACAGGCTCTTCTTCATGAGATAATGAATGAGAACTTTCCAGACATGCCAAGAGATTCTGGCAGATAGTTTCTAGCAAGACATTCTTTCCAGAAATGCCAAGAGATTCTAGCAGACAGTTTCAGAACCTCAGCACACCTCAACCCGAATAAGACATCCCCCAGGCACATTATAATTAACTTCACCAAAGTTAAAATGAAGGAGAAAATTCTGAAAGCAGCAGATGTAAGAAAACCATAACCTACAGGGCGAAGAATATTAGAATGATTGCAGTATCTCTCTGCTGAAATCTTTCAGGCTAGAAGAGGGTGGTCATCAACTTTTAATCTCCTAAAACAAAATAACTATCAACCCAGGATCCTGTATCCAGTGAAATTGAGGTGTGCTGGGGTTTCATTTATGATGGAGAAATTAAATACTTTAATAACATTCACATGTTGAAGAAATTTGCCATAACTAAACCTGCTTTCCAGGATATTCTTAGACTATCCTCCATAATGACCAGTGCAGTTCTCCACCACAAAAATAAACTCACTCAGAAATGTTTGATCAAATTCCAGCTTCCACAGTGGCGAAAGGATTAAAAATGTCCACTGGACTTTCGAAAAACTAAATACCCAGAATTCTGCCAGGCTTATCAGTATTTACAATTAATGTGAATGGCTTAAATTGTCCTCTAAAGAGGCACAGGTTAACTGACTGGATACAAAAACTCAGGTCAGATATCTGCTGCATACAGAATCTCATCTTACCTTAAAAGATAAATATAGACTCAGGGTGAAGGGATGGCCATCTAAATTTCAGGCAAATGGAAAGCAGAAAAAAGCAGGTGTTGCAATTTTATTCGCAAATACAATAAGCTTTAAACCAACAAAAGTAAGGAAAGATAAGGATGGTCACTTTGTATTTGTTAAGGGTAACACTCAATGTGATGAGATTTCAATTATTAACTTTTATGCACCCAATCAGAATTTGCTTCAATTTATAAGAGACTCTACAACATGAGCAACTTGATTTCCTCCAGCTCCATAGTAGTCAGAGATTTTAACACTCCTTTGGAAGTGTTGGATAGATCCTCTAAAAAGAAGCTAAGCAAAGAAATTTTAGACTTAAACTTAACCATTCGACAGTTGGATTTAATAGACATCTATAGAACATTTCATCCTAACAAAACTGAATGCACATTCTTCTCATCAGGCTAGGGAACATACTCCAAAATTGATCACATCTTAGGTCACAAGTCTAACCTCAGCAAATTTAAAAGAATAGAAATTATTCCTTGCATCTTCTTGGGCCAACATGGAATAAAATTTGAACTCAATAACAACAGGAATCTGCATACTCATACAAAAACATGGAAACTAAATAACCTTATGCTGAAGAATAGCTAGGTCATAGACAAGATTAAGAAATAAATTACCAAATTTTTGGAGCAAAAGGACAATGAAGACATGAATTATCAGAACCTTTGAGATACTGCAAAGACAGGCCTAAGAGGGAAATTTATAGCACTGCCAGCCTTCCTCAAGAGAACGGAAAGAGAGGAAGTTAGCAACGTAATGGGACATCTCAAGCAATTGGAAAAGGAAGAACATTCCAATCCCAAACCCAGCAGAAGAAAAGAACCAAAATTAGAGCAGAATTAAATGAAATTGAAAACAAAAGGATTATACAACAGATCAATAAATCAAAAAGTTGGTTTTTTGAAAAGGTCAATAAAATAGATAAACCTTTGGCTAACCTAACTAGGAAAAAAAGTAAAATCTCTAATTTCATCAGTCAGAAATGGTAAAGACAAAATAACAACAGACTCCTCAGAAATTCAGAAAATCCTTAATATTACAAGAAACTCTATTCTCAGAGATATGACAATCTGAAGGAAATTGACCAATACTTGGAAGCACGCCACCTTCCAGGACTTAGCCAGAATGAAGTGGAAATGTTGAACTGGCCTATATCAAGTTCTGATCAGATGCTTCACATCAGAATTCTACCAAACTTTAAAGAGGAACTAGTACCTATATTACTCGACCTTTTCCAAAATAGAGAAAAAGAAGGATACTACCCAACACATTCTATGAAGCAAACATCATTTTGATCCCCAAACCAGGAAAAGACCCAACAAGAAATGAAAATTATAGGCCAGTATCACAATTGAATATTGATGTAAAACAAGATCCTAACAAAGAGAATTCTTGTTGAATATTGATTCAACAAGATCCTAACAAACAGAATCCAGTAATACATCAAACGAATTATACACCATGACCAAGTGGGTTTTATCCCAGGGTCTCAAGGCTGGTTCAATATATGTAAATCTATAAATATAATTCAGCACATAAATTAAAAAACAAAGACCATATTCTCTTACTTGATGCAGAAAAAGCTTTTGATAATATCCAGCATCCTTTCATGGTCAGAACACTCAAGAAAATGGGTATAGAAGGAACATTTCTGAAACTGTGATAGAGGCCATCTACAACAAACCCACAGTCAATATTGTACTGAATGGAGTTAAATTGAAATCATTTCCACTCAGTTCAAGAACCAGGCAAGGTTGCCTATTGTCTCCATTGCTTTTTAACATTGTAATGGAAGTCTTAGCCATCGCAATTAGGGAAGAAAAGGTGATCAAGGGTGTCCACATAGGGTTAAAAGAGATCAAACCTTTCACTCTTTGCAGATGATATGATCGTATATCTGGAAAACACCAGGGATTCTATTACAAAACTCTTAGAAGTGATCAAGGAATACAGCAGCGTCTCAGGTTACAAAATCAGCACTCATAAATCTGTAGCCTGTATATGTACCAACAATAGTCAAGCTGAAAAAAGAGTCACGGACTCTATTCCATTTACAGTAGTGCCAAAGAAGATGAGATATTTGGGAGTTTACCTAACAAAGGACGTGAAAGAGCTATATAAAGAGAACTATGAAACTCTAAGAAAAGAAATAGCTGAATATGTTAACAAATGGAAAAACATCCCATGCTCATGGTTGGGAAGAATCAACATTGTTAAAATGTCCATATACCCAAAGTAATATACAATTTTAATGCAATCCCTATTAAAGCTCCGCTGTTATACTTTAAATATCTTGAAAAAATACTTCGTTTTATATGGAATCAGTAAAAACCTCAAATAGCCAAGCCATTACTCAGAAATAAAAACAAAGCAGGGGGAATCACACTACCAGACCTCAGACTATACTATAAATCAGTAGTGATCAAAACAGCATAGTACTGGCACAAAGACAGGTAGTTGTATGGAACAGAATAGAGAACCAAGAGATGAGCCCAGCTATTTTCCGTTATTTGATCTTTGACAAGCCAATTAAAAACATTCAATGGGGAAAAGATTCCCTATTTAACAAGTGGTGCTGGATGAACCGGCTGGCGACTGGTAGAAGACTGAAACTGAACCCATGCCTTTCACCATTAATTAAGATAGACTCTCACTGGATTAAAGATTTAAACTTAAGACATGAAACTAAAAATACTAGAAGAAAGTGCAGGGAAAACACTTGAAGAAATCGGCCTGGTGAATATTTCATGAGAAGGCCCCCCTGGGCAATTGAAGCAACATCAAAAATACACTACTGGGATCTGATCAAACTAAAAGGCTTCTGCACAGCCAAGAACACAGTAAGTAAAGCAAGCAGATAGCCCTCAGCATGGGAGAAGATATTTGCATGTTATGTCTCCGACAAAGGTTTAATAACCACAATCCACAGAGAACTCAAACGTATTAGCAAGAAAAGAACAAATGATCCCATCTCAGGGTGGGCAAGGGACTTGAAGAGAAATTTCTCTGAAGAAGACAGGTGCATAGCCTACAGACACATGAAAAAGTGCTCATCATCCTTAATCATCAGAGACATGCAAATCAAAACTACTTTGAGATATCATCTAACCCCAGTAAGATTAGCCCACATCACAAAAATCCCCAAACCAGAGATGTTGGCGTGGATGTGGAGTAAAAAGAACACTTCTACACTGCTGGTGGGAATGCAAACTAATACATTTCTTTTGGAAAGATTTTTTTTTTTTTTTTTGTAGAGACAGAATCTCTCTTTATCACCCTCCGTGGAGTGCCATGGCGTCACACAGCTCACAGCAACCTCCAACTCATGGGCTTAGGCGATTCTCTTGCCTCCGCCTCCCGAATAGCTGGGACTGTAGGCGCCCACCACAACACCCGGCTATTTTTCTGTTTTGCAGTTCAGCTGAGGCTGGGTTTGAACCCACCACCTTTGGTATATGGGGCCAACACCCTACTCGATGAGCCACAGGTGCCGCCCTGGAAAGATGTTTGGAGAACACTTCGGGATCTAAAATTAGACCTGCCTTTTGATCCTACACTACCTCTACTAGGTATATATCCAGAAGACCAAAAATCACATTATAACAAAGATATTTGTACCAGAATGTTTATTGTAGCCCAATTCATAATTGCCAAGTCATGGAAGAAGCCCAAGTGCCCATTGACCCATGAACGGATTAATAAATTGTGGTATTTGTACATGATGGAATATTATGTAGCCTTGAAGAAAGATGGAGACTTTACCTCTTTTGTGTTTATATAGATGGAGCTGGAACATATTCTTCTTAGCAGAGTATCTCAAGAATGGAAAAAGTATCCAGTGTACTCAGCCCTACTATGAAACCAAGTTATAATTGGTTATGAAACCAATTATAGCCCAGGAATATGGGGAAAGAGGATAGGGAAGGGAGAGGAAGGGGGAGGATGGGTAGAGGGAGGGTGATTGGTGGGACTACACCTAAGGTGCATCTTACAAGGGTACATGTGAAATTTACTAAATGGAGATTACAAATGTCTTAACACAATAACTAAGAAAATGCCATGAAGGCTATGTTAGCCTGTTTGATGAAAATATTTCAAAGTGTATATAAAACCAGAACATTGTACCCCACGATTGCATTAATGTACATAGCTATGAATTAATTAAAAAAAAAAGGGGGGGGGGAAGATTAGCAGCAAGCAAGCTGGAACCTCCCCCCCCAAAATGTTTTTGGTTTGTTTCCCTTCTGTTTTAGACTTTGTATAGATTTGAGTTAATTATGTTCATAGGATATTATAGGGGTACTAAATCCTTTTCTTGTTCTGCTTTTTCTTCCCATCATCTTCTTTCCTATAGAAACACAATTGAATTATATATACTTATCTATAAAGAAAATATAGCTATCTTTCTTCTCCAGAGATTTTTAGTTTTGAGTGTTTTTATCCTTTAACATTGCTTTCCACAGAGTAAGTGATCAGTAAACGTTTGGCTGCTTGGAACTCATTGAAAGTTACTAACAGTTTTATTTGCTTTCATATTAAATGTTTAAATTAAAAGCCTAGGGATTAATTTTATCTTTACTCTTCATATCCAATTAGACTTTGCAATCCTGAATCTAACCTGTACTTTCTATTCCTCCTGCAAGCTTCATATTCTTCATCAGCTTTCCTTTCTGCTTTTGCAGTAACTTTTCAGCTGGATCCGGCTTTCAATTTCTCCTTTCTCAGTTTCTTTTGTTGTTTCCACAGTTATTTTAGAAAAATTCACATTAGTTAGGCCACTCCTTCTGAAAGTTTCAGAAAGTCTCAGGAATTAATACAGTGTCTTGTCTTATTTTTTTCTGTCCTCTAAGTTAAGTCCCTACAGCCTCTGCTGCAGCTGGATCTTGTGACTTTGAAATACATTTTGCCTTGTATTTTTGCCTTTTGAAATTCCATGTATTATTCACAACCTGTTTCAAGTGTTCCCATGCTATATTGTCTTTGCTGTGCCCTTACTCTTCCCTTTTCTGCTTCCTTAATACTTTAATATTTTTATTATAGTACTTACCTCCTTGTGTTTATGTTAAACCTTGTGGTGTATCTTATCTTCCTAGAGTCAGGTTAATTTTTCTTCCCACCAAGCATAAAGCCTTATATGCAGAGAACAGATTATAACTGTTTTGAATGATACTAATTCAGGGATGTGACCAGACAACCAATTCCACAGTAGTATTCTATTTGAGCATTACTAGTTTTATTTTTCACATACGGTATTATACAAGCTTTTTTTTTTTTTTTTTTTTTACAGCTTTCAGCATTATACAGCTGTCCCAGTACAAATACTTCTTGAAATGATGCAGTATTTTATTTGAATTTTTGTGATGATGAAAATATGCATACATCATCAATTTTTATTTGCTAGCTAAACAGATGTGTTTTTTGGAGAGAAACGAAATCATTTGTATATTTTATCATGGGATTGAGATTTTTTTAAAACACAGGATCTGTCAGGCTTAGTATTTAGAATTCATAATCAGATACTATAGTTAAATGGACCACAACATTTGCTTTACAAATTTAAAATCTGTGCCTAGTGAAACAGGTACTGTATAGGGTGTGGTGCCTATTTTCTGTGAAAATTAATGTAATTGTTAAAAATGAAGTCTTTGATTCTCGTTAAACTCCAGAATTAGAAGCTGCTGCCTCTTTTTTTTTTCCCAGTTGAGACTAATGGACAGAAAGCTGCTACTTCTAACTATTGATCATATTTGGCATGTATATGCAAGCATTTTCTTAGGTGCTGTTTGTAATACGGAGTTGTAGGAAGTAATATTCTTGTTTTTAGGAACCTCCAAATCTTTTGGGATTAAGCTGCTACATAAATTTTTGTGAAACAGAATGTAGGTGTTATAAAGTGCTACAAATAAAATGGCATGAATAGCTAAAGGTGAATTGATAACTGGCTGTGAGGCTGTTGCACTGAGTGTATCCTGAAGGACTTAGGGAGAGTTCAGCAAATAGATAAGAGCAAAGGAGGGAAGGAAGCCTGGGGCACATTCTGGTACTAGCTAGTAGTCTGGTTTGACTAACAAAGACAGCGTAGAGAAAGGGGGAAAACTGAAAAGATAGACTGCAACAGGACTTGACTGTGAAGGGCTTTGAATACTAGGCTAAGGATTTCAGATGAAATTCTGTTGGGCAGGGAATCTGGGTTTTGAATAGAGAGTTAGGGATTATAGCTGTATTTAAAGAGTATAAATCTTGTGTAGGATGATTTAAATCCAAAAGACTTTTAAGTCTTCTGACTTATTTACAACTCAAGGTCTATATTCTTCCCCTCTCTCCTTCCTCTTTTTTTTTTGTGGTTTTTTGGCTAGGGATGGGTTTGAACCTGTCACCTCTGGCAAATGGGGCCGGCGCCTTACTCCCTTGAGCCACAGGCGCCACCCCTCTCCTTCCTCCTTAAAGACCCTTTTTAACTTCCAATATGGTTGTTCTGGATTTCCAAATTTATTTTCTATAAATCCTCAATTATGACTTAGCTTTTCTTGTACACTATGATGTATTTCTCTGTCAAATCTAATTTATTTGAAACTGCCTTTACTGATACCCTAAATCTACCTTTTACTTTTTTTTTAGTATTTGAAGGATTATTTTGAGTATATTTTATGCTTATATATTTAAATTTTTATGTCTTATTTTGTCAGTGTTTTTTTTTCCAAATGCATAATAAATGGTCCATGTGAGTTTCTGGAGTTTTTAGTTCTGAAGGTAGCAAGTAATAATGAAAAGAATGCATTTAAACAAACCAAAAGAAATCTTGTGAGACTATAGGAAAATTGCCTAATAGTTAGTCCATGACTCAATTTACCTTAACAAAATTAAAATAAATGTAATTATTACCTAACAGACTTGAGATTATCAAATGAAAGTGTAAAAAGGTGGATGTACCTAGCAACATGTTTAGTTGCTGGGTTAATGTTAGAATGTTAGTTTTTTCTCTTTTCATTTCTGGGCTGAGACAGTAGACTAAGTCTCCTTTTTAATAATAGGCGTATTTTGTACCTAGGAGAAATTTTAAAAAATAGCTAGGGCTTCTCTCTGAATGTGATTCAAAATTTTGATGTTTCAGTTCTTCTTGATCCAGTTTTAATAAGTTTAAAATTAAAATACAAAAGTTTGTTTCTTTTTTTTAACCTGAGAAATGAACTTATTTCCTTTATCACTGATAATTTCTGTAATCTGTACTGTGTAATTGGTTCACCACAGTGGCAGAAATCTTAGTGGTAAAGGACAGAAAATACTTGGACTCTTTTGGTAATGGAATAAGTAGAATTTACCAATTTTTTTTTTTTTTTGAGACAGAGCCTCAAGCTGTCACCCTGAAGAGAGTGCTGTGGCATTACAGCTCACAGCAACCTCCAATTCCTGGGCTGAAGCGAGTCTCCTGCCTCTGCCTCCCAAGCAGCTGGGATTACAGGCACCCCCCACAACGCCCGGCCATTTTTTTTTTTTTGCTTGCAGCCGTCATTGTTGTTTGGCGGCCCGGGCTAGATTTGAACCCGCCAGCTCAGGTGTACGTAGCCCATTGAGCCACAGGTGCCGAGCCAAATTTACCAAATTTAATTTGCCAAATCTCCAGGTATTTCTTTTTTGCATTATCATCTTAATATTTTATTGAGACTCTTACCTAGATTTCCCTGATTATTATCTGGTTACTGAACTGTAGTACTTAGAAGTAAGAACTATCTTGTCTGTTGCAAATGGTAGGCACTCAGAATATTTGTTCATTTGACTTAGAGGTGTTATGAGAGGGAGCAGTCATTTGCTCTAATGTTATATATTTGCCCAGGGAGGATGTACCTCTGGTAGTTTGTTTCTGTTTGTTTTCACCTCTTTCTCCGTTTTCTTGTTTGTCTTTCCCTTTCCTTTTAGATTTTCTAATTCAGCAGTAGTACACATTTAAAAATCTTGATTGATATCGAAACAGTCTGAGGTTTGATTAAAAATTAATTTGTAGGCAAATAAGGCTGACAGCAAACCAGAAAATGTGCCCCGTTTATTATCAAAGTCAAATTATTTTAAGTACAAAAAGGGCTTTCTAAATTACTTTATTCAAAATTTCTTCCTCCTCCTCTTTTTTTTTTTTTTCTAAGCAGTTAAATACTTTGTGTGAAATCACTTATTTAGTGTTTGTGTCAAGATTAGAATCCAGGTCTTTTAGTTCATAGTTCGTTGTTTTCCACTGTAACGCACAGTTGAATACTGAAGCTCACTGATAATCTGATATCATGGATACATGGAGGAAATAAGAAATAAGTTAGATGTGTTTTCATTTTTAACTCACCTGTAAGGATAAGTATTGATTTTCAGTAGAAAGAATGGGGACTGAATTGACTGTTGGGCTGTCTTCTCAATTGTAAATAGGATTGTATGTGTTTTTAAAAAGTAGACATTACACTAAAGAACATATTACTTTACAAACAGTATGTTACCAAAAGAGTAGATTGAAGTTTAGACAATTTAAATACAGTTCTTATTTGCAGTTCAGAAGGAGGTAACTTGAAACTTTTATTTTTAAAAATTGATATATAAAGACTGGCTTTACAAAAGATGTGCTTCAGCTGTAGTTTACATTTTAAAATGTATGAGAGGATAAAGGGCAGGATCACACCAGTGGTGTATATTTGAATGGTCAGGAGAAAACTTCTAAATACGGATCAAAAATGTTCTCACATAGTAATGAGAAAGTCTCTTGAATGTTATCGCAATCA
>CAUYRH010132425.1:0-30973 GCA_963574655.1 Perodicticus potto
GTTCAACTTGAGACATCTTTTGGTCATCTTTTGGATTACTGCTTGAAATTCTAATTCCATCTTTTCCTCCATTCCACTGATCTTATTTGCTATCCAGACTCTGAATTCGATTTCTGACATCTCAGCCATTTGCTTATGCAAGGGATCTTGTGCTGTATTTACCTTGTCCTTCCTTGGGGGAGTTGATCTACTCTGATTATTCATATTGCAGAGTTTTTCTGTTGATTCCGCCTCATGATTATTTTCCACTGTTGCCTATGACCATCCTGAGTTGGGGAGATGTCTTTCCCAGATCAGACCCTGGAAGGATCTCTCTGTTGTTGCTGGATCTTTGTAGGGAGTGACCCTGTATAGCTCCTCTGGGACTGCCCCACCCAGGGAGTTCTGGCTGTGGGAGCAGCTCTGGAGTTTGGCACACCCAGATCAAGCAGCAGAGCATGGGAATGGGCACCCCCTGGCCTTTGAAGAGGGAGCCCTGTGCCTCCAGCAGTCCCTGGCTGGGTGGAGGGCTCCGGAAGGAAGGCACCAGTCATGCAATGGGGGTCCCCGCAGGCCGCAGGCCAAGGCCCAGCGGGGGTCTTGATGGACTTCCTGGCCACTGCTGGAGGCAGGCCAAGGCCGGTGGGGTGCCATGGGGCCACATTGGAGTCCCAGTGGAGTTCCTGGCCACTGCTGGAGGTGGGCCTAGGCCCAGCGGGGTGCCACTTGGGCCCCACGGGGTTCCCAGTGGAGTGGAGATCAATGGCCACTGTGGGCAGTGGGCCTGGGGCACAGATCGGAGCCTGGCAGGGGTCCCTGGAGGCCTGGTGGATCACAGATCGGCACCAAGTGGGAATCCCAGCGGACTTCCTGGCCGCTGCTGGCGGCAGGCCAAGGGCCGGTGGGGTGCCAATTGGGTCATGCAGAGTTCCTGGCTGCTGCTGGCGCGGGCTAAGGCCCAGAGGGGGTCCCAGTGGAGTCCTGGCCACTGAGGGCTGCGCTCCAATGGGGCACGGATTCGAGCCACACTGGGGTCCCTGAGGTTTGGTGGGGCCCCAGAGTCTCTTACCTGGTGGGCCGCCTGATCCAGCAGATAGGGAGGGTGTAGGCTTCATTCTTATACTTAGAAATGTTCACTGGAGACATTTCATCAAGGAAAGAAAAGCATGAAATTTTTTATTATTAAGAATAAGCAGGCTCGGCACCCATAGCTTAGTGGTTAGGGCACGAGCCACACACATCACGGCTGGCACGTTTGAACCTGGCCCGGGCCTGCTAAACAACAACAACAAAAAAAAATTCCCAAGTGTTGTGGTGGGCACCTATAGTCTCTGCTACTTGCGAGGCGGAGGGAAGAGAATTGCCTGAGCTCAAGAGTTTGAGGTTGCTATAAGCTGTGACTCCACAGCACCCTACTAAAGGCAATGTAATGAAGCTCTATCTCAAAAAAAGAGAGAGAGAGAGAATAAGCAGAGTACTTTGACATTATAAGATATTCATTCTCATTTAACCATTTTTTTCTAATTAATTTTCTTTGAGAGCAGAATTGATCTGTATCTTCCACTTCACTTTTCAGATGAGGCAACTGAGACATTTAGGCATATAAATTGATGAACAAGACAAGACTATAAAGAATGATCAATCTGATTAAAAAGTAGAAAGTAATTCAGAATCAAAAGAAGTCTGTATGACTTTGAATGTTTTAAATTTTTTTCTTGATTTTAAAATTCCCAGTCTTTGTGAAGTTGTCATTACTAAATCTAAGCCAAAGATCTGATGAATTCTAAGAGAGAGGAGGAGTATCCTATGAATCTTACAGTCTCCAACTCAAAATCCTCTTTAATTATATAGAAAATGAAGTGCTTTTCCTTTGGAAAAAAAACTCACTTGAATAAAAATAAAATCCTCCAAAATTATTCTACTTTCCTCCCCTCCCCCATTATGTTTACATTCATTTGCCACTCCAGTGATTGGAAGCACACAATTTTTTTTTTCTCAATTTGATCCTGGATTGGTAACTCATATGCTTATGAAAGAAGAAAGTGGAAAATATAAATAATGTATTCTTGTTAGCTATAGATATTAAGCAGATAGTGCCAAACATGAAAACATTACTTTTATATTCACTGAAGTAATACTTTGTATATAAACAGGCACCAGGAATATTACACCAAATTCTTTTTTATATAAAGATTCTGGTTGAAAAGCAGGGAAATGTCAGTAGTAGTAAGTGAAACAACTAATCTATTAAAAATCTTCCACTAAAAGTGGTAAAATGGTCATTGCTCAGACAGTTGAATGAGAGTATATAAAACATAGTCAACAGGTAGTACAGGAAAAAAATCCTGCTTAGTCACAAATGAATGTAACTTGGTCTATTTTCCTTAATTGATCTCTTCCTCTTCTTTTATGAGGTTTCAAGATTCTGTCTCCTTTCCTTGCACTCGAAAAAAATGACCTTTTTGTTGTCAGGGTTCGGTAATGTAATTGCTAGTCATTAAAGTCATTTGGCTCAAAACTAACTCAAGGCAATCAGCCCTGAGGTTTTGTGCAGTTTAGTAAGGAGCTCTTCCTCCTTGTACTCCATCCTATACACCAACCTATACCCCTAGAAGGAAGTTTCCTAAATGACTGCCATAGACAGATTACCCTGTCCCAAAATTCCCCCATCGCTCTCTATTTCCAACATAGTAAAATTCTAGGCTTTGGTGTAAACATTCATCATTACTTAATCCTACTTATGTAAAGATTTTCCTCAATTTCCTCTCATGCACAATTGCCATTCCTTGAGTGCCTCTGTGCCTTTACTAATTTGTTCTACTTACCTAAATCAGTCCCTTCCTGTCTGCTACATGTCCTCCATGACTCAGCTCAAGTCCTAACTCCTCCACAAAGTCTTCCCAATTTCCTTATCCATAATCATTCCACTCCTCTCCAGGTATTTGTCCTTGCCATTCACTGGCCCCTCAGCATCCACTGCCCTGTCCCCCCCTGACATTATATAATAACTTCAGGATAACTTTATTAGAGGCAAGGACTATATCCCTGCCCATTTCTAAGCCATCATCAAACAAGCTAGTGGCTTTTCACCTGTCCACTACATTCAAAGAAGTTCATGTCAAAGTCTATTGGAGACTCAATGCACACACAGGTGCCCTCTTTGTGTCTGTTCAAAATCTCTGTCTAGTGTTCCAAACCAAGACAAAGGTGATGTAACCTAAGCCCCTTGTACCTGGTCCTTCGGTCCAAACCAAAAGAGTCTACAGTCCTATAAAAGATGCCATAATCAACATCTAACCAAGAAAGATAAGGATGATTATTATTTAAAATGCCCACAAACATCAGTTGAATTTGAAGCTGAACCACCAAGGAATCATATAACTTCTTTTGGAATTACCTGTAAAAATAGATAATTGCATGTCTTAGATGCTGCAGATGCTTTGAATATATTTGGTTCTATTTAAAGCAGGACTGTGGACTTAGTAGGCTGTTAATATCTTTTATAGATTCTGATTCTAAAGTTTACAGTAAAAACAATATGAAACTCTGAGCTCAGAAGCTGAATTCCAGTAAGAATTAGCTGTGTAACAATATGGGACAATTCACTTAATCTTTTCACATTCAATAATCCCATCTATGAAATCGGTGGGTAGACCAGAGAATTATTTGAACCATTCACATGTATAAAACTATATCACCCAAATGTTGATGAATTGAAAATAGCTCCTTCAAATAAGGTTTTCTTTTAATCTAAATTTGACTTTTAACCGATCTTTAGAGATTAATTTTTAAATAAGGTAGTGTAGTTAAACAGTATATTCAGCAAGCCTGCATATAATTTTAATAACTTAACTGCTAGGTATAATGAATGTATTCATTCCATGCCCAGCTATTTACTGTGATTTTAGGTAAATGAGACCTCTCTATGAATCTATATGAAAGAAAACTTCATATAGAAGTTTCCATATCCAAGAAGGCTTCAGGATGCCTCCTTTAAGCTCCGCTGTGAGGATCAATGAAGCAAAGTTCCCTGCTATGAACTTTAATTCCAGGGAAGCTATGCCACAGGAAGTGGTGAAGGAGTATCAGCAGAAGTCAGAACAATTTATTCTCCCCCCATCTTTCCTACTGACCATTAGATAGAGTAATGAGTTTCAACTTGCGTTTCCTCATTTTTTTTAGCTATAAAATAGAGGTAACATTACAGTCAGGAAGTCTTCCACATACAAACTTAAGCATAGCAGCCCCCAACCACCATCTCTTCCATGATTCCTAAACTATTGACATTCAGTTTCTATTACTAAATATAAACGACCACAAACCCAGTAGCTTAAAACAACACGCTTTTAGTATCTCACAGTTTCCATAAGTCAGAGTCTGGTCATGGCTTACCTGGGTCCTCTGCTCAAGGTTTTATAAGGCTAAAAGCAAGGTGTCAGCTGGGCTTCATTTTCATCTAGAAACTTGACTAGGGAAAAATTCCCTTCAGATTCATTCAAGTTCATAGGATTTATTCGCTCATGGCTGTGACACCGAGGGCCTTGGCTTTTTGCTGGATATTGTCTGGAGGTCACCCCCAGGTCTTGGAGGATTGATGTCATTCCTAGGGGTCACCTGCAGTGTGAGCTTTCCCATCATGGCTACTTTCTTTATCAAGCCCACATGGAGAACCTCCAGCTCCCAGAATACTAAGACTAAAGTCTTATATAATATTAGGTAGTCAAAGATAGGACACCTGACACCATCACTTTTGTCATATAAATACTTAATCACAAGGGTGCCATCCCATCACTTTTGCCATATTCTGTTGCTTAGGAGTAAGTCATAAGTCCTGCCCTCAGTCAAGGGGAGGATATTATACAAAGCTGTGAATACCAGGAATGGGATTCATTGGGAGGTCACTTTTTAAGGTCAGTCTGCTACACTGCCCCGTAACAGCAAAATCAACCATGAAAATCTGTGGCTGGACCCCTCCACTCTTACCAGGGAAGTTCTCCCTCATCACCCTCCCATCCCCCACAATCACCATAATGTTCACATTCTGATTGCCTATATCCAGATCACACTCTCTGAAGACCCTGTCCATTCATTCTGCAAAACTTATTGATCTCTCAATATGAGCCATACCCTATATTAGATGGTAGGCAGAAAAATGTCATTACCACCACCACCACCAAAAACTAAAAAAAAAGATTTCCTGATTTCCAAAATTTTTAAATATACTAGGATAAACAGCAAAGGAGAATGTAGATTGCAGATGGAATTAAGGTTACAAATCATCCAACCTGGAGATGAGGAGATTGATCATCCATGATAATCCAATATAATTACAAGTCCCCTTACTAATGGAAAAAAAAAAAGAAAGCAGAAGAGACAGAGTGTCTGAGTATTACACTGTGAGCAAGATTCCCACCTGGCTGCTGCTGCTGCCTTTGAAGATGAAAGGGTACCACAAGTCAAGGAATGTGGGCTGCCTCTAGAAGCTGTGAAAAGATAAGAACATGGATCCCTCCCTAAAAATACCAAAATGGAATCCAGCCCTGCCAATGCTCTGATATTAGCCCAATTAGCCCCATTTCTAACTTCTGTCCTCCAGAACTATAGGGTAATAAATTTGTGTTGTTTTAAACCATTAAGTGTGTGGAAATTTGTTATACTAATCATAGAAAATTAATATTCATAGGATCCAGCAATACAAAGATATAAACGACATGAATATATGGTTCTTACCCTCAGGAGCTAATAGTTGATGGGTGGAAGATGCACAGATAGCCTAAGGGTAGGGATAGAGCTGCTGTTCATCTGGAACCCAGATCAACTTCTCAGCACTGCCTACAGCCCTGTTCCTCATAAGGGCATTGTTTAGCCTGCTTATGGCTCTGGAGTAAGAGCCTTCTATCCAACAAAGATGACATTTTCTGTCTTTCATATTAAAGAAAAAAACAAGGTTTGGCACAGCCAGTTCAATGGAAAACTACAGAGCATTTTACTAAGTGCCAAGAGCTGGAGATACACAGATGAATAAAACTGATCCTTGCCTTTGAAGAAAACAATATGTATATTCATAAACTGTAATTAGTGGTAAGTACTAAAAAAGAGCTAAGTATATAGTCCTTTGGGAATACAGAGAAGTAATTAATTATGCTGAGAAAGATGGCCAGGAAAGGAGTGACAAAAGTTCCAGAAATAAGGTGACATGTGAAATGGATCTTGAAGAGTGAACAGGAGTACGTCAAGTGTGCAGAGAAAGAATGCAGTGAGAATAACATCAGGAACATCCAGCAAAGTAAGAGAATGTGTTTCCTCTGCAAACTCTGAAGAATCCCAGAAGAATTAGGGCACAGGTGGGATACAAGCAAAGGGAAGGAAATGAAGGTATCAAAATGAGATCAGGAAGTTCAGAAGAGTTGCTGGAGAATGGGTCTGTTTTCCAGTCCCCCAAGTATGGACTCCTTTATGCAGCCCTTAGGGACACATAAGAGACCTTGCTATAAAGTATAAAAGCCCACGTTTTTTTGGAAGGTTACTCTGATCACAGTATGGAGAATGGTCTGTGGGGGCAGGGATGACAAAGGAAGTAGACATACCTGATGGAGGCCACTGCTATGGATCAGGAAAAAATTGTAAGAAATGACCTGATGCAATGGATGTGGAAATGGAGAGGGAGAAAAAAAGGATTTTTGAGAGCTGTGTCTAAAGTTTGAGCAAATGAATTTGATGCAGGAGGTAAAGGAAAGACATTAGAAAAGAATTCCTTCCAGGTTTCTGCTGAGCCAGCTTAGTGGGTAGTGATAGTATACAAGTACACCAGTGCTGCTCAGACATCAGAACAGCCAGCAGGGCTGGTTAAAATGCATGCTGGCCCGCCTCCAGGTCCCAGGTGGAACACTGCTGTCAGCTGGGCTGGGGAGGGCAGGTGAAGGAACAGGTTTCAAGAAATGATAATGCAACTAAATTATTTAGTAAAAAGAAAAGGAATGAACAATCAGAATTCCTTAAGGGAAGGAGCTCTATAAATTTAAGCTGTGTTATCTTTAAAAAAAAAAAAACACCTCTGTCAAAAACTCATCAGGCTTGGATTAATTGGTTTAGTGTTATTTGAGTCTCTTTGTCAGAGATTGATAAGTTATTGACTAGAATCTAGTGGCTACATCAAATATCAACTGTAAGAAAGTTTTAACAATGTAGAGATAATTATCTAAAAGATGTCACTAAAATAAAAATTTTATAATTAAGTATACATCGATCATTAAAATAACCGTCTTCTTTCATTTAAGAGGTAGATGGGGAGAAAGAAAAGGAAGAATAGTGAAAAGAGGTGGGAATGACCTAAAGTTTACATTTAACTCTGAGATTAAGGAGACTCTGGATAATTCATAGTTATGCCTCATTGGTAACTATTTCTCACTAAGATTAGTTTAAATTTTCACAAGTACCTCCTGACTCAAGTTCACATTTACCTGTGCAAATGTGTGGCACCTGATTTTGTTTGCTTGCTTGTTTTGCTGTGTGAGCAATAGACTGGAAAGCAGCTTGAGGTCATAATTTTATAAGACCCTATTGAAAGCTGAAGAAAATTGACAATCCACAATAGCATAGGCCGATCTGTCACATGAGTGTGGTTATAAGAATATAGAACTTTTCACCAGTGTAACAAAATCAAGGGAGCATTTTACAAAATCACAAGTGCTAAGAGGTAAGCAGAAGAGAAAGCTTGCAAGATGAACATGTTGCTATAAGAATTTTGGGAGATCATAATATGGACAAAGCAACTTTTTTACTGATAAATCTCACCACAGAAAGAGGGAAGTCTTCAGTGGTTCCATAGCCACCATTTTTCTAATTCATTCATTCTTTTAACTATTCATTGTAGCTCACCTATCATATGCCTGTGTCTGGACTCCAGCACAGAAATCTTTAATCATCATTATCAGTATTATTGAGAAGTTTAATACTCACCATGTACTTGGCACCAGGAAAAGTGTCCTTACACTCACAGAATCAACAGATTGGAATTTAAATTAGTGGATTTATAAAACTCTGAAAAACCCATGTATTTAAGTATAATTGACAAATAAGAACTGTATATCTTTAAGAATTGTAATATTCAGGGGTGGAGGCAAGATGGCAGTCAGTAACCAGCTTTCCATGGAGGCTCCCATCCAGAAGGAGAGTTAAAGGACAAATTTAGCAAAAAAGCCGATGGTTTGGATGTGAGCCAAATGAGAAGGTTGAAGAATGCACATCTACACTGCTGAGGCGAGCTGTGACCCCAAGGATACAAACAAAAGGTACAGAACCCATCGCCAAGTGGATGGGAGTCCCCTCCCCCATGAGAATGGCTAGCAGTATACTCCATACCTCCATACAAACAAGCGAGCAGAGTTCAAATGTCCTGTCATTTTACCCAACAAGAGAGACGCTCTTGAAACCAGACCTCCTTCCCCTACTAGGGTGCCATGGCACTCTCCTGCCAGGCATAAAACTGTATAAAACTGTATATATTCTTCACCTGCAATTTTGAAATCCCAGCACTCCCCTCCACTCTCATCCTGAGGTCTAGAGGCCTGTCCCCTGTGGAATCCAGATTCTTGGGCATTTCCTCGAGGGGTGTGGATGGGGAATGGACCATTGCTGATCTGTGCTGATTTTCCAGCTCCAGATTAAGGAGAAAAGGGTCAGCTGAGAGGAGGCCAAACTGGAGGGGTGGTGTCCTGAGGCACAGAGCAGCACCTGCAGCGTCAGGAACAGTGACAGTGGGGCTCACACCCCTGGGGATATTTTGAAGGGACAATCCCAGTCTCTCTTGGCAACCAGAGGAAGCTGGGCAGCTTCTCTTGTGGCAGCCACCGGTGGGGCAGACCTGGGATGGAAGCACAGGCCCCGGGAGTGAGGGGTATACCTGAAGCAGTACCGGCCTGGGCAGAGCACAGAGTTTAGAATACACATGTGCAGAGACAGCAGATTCCCAGGGCCAGGCTGACCCAGAGAACTGCTTTACTGAGCTTCAGACGCACCCGGCCCTCAGGGGATCAAAGCTGAGACAAAGGGCAAGCAACAAGAGGCTGGAACTGACAGCTAAGTGTGACTTCTGACTGAGTTAGACCTATGATAAACTGCAGCCAAGACTAGGCAGCAGAATATCCAGGGTTGATTTGCAGTCCAGTGTCTGATACATGGGGGAAAATAGCTGGGACAGAAACAAATTCTGTGAAGTTGTTCTGTTCTGTCAGGAACATCAATCATGGGCAGGGCTGGAACTGAGTGAATTGCCCCAGCCCCCATTAAGCACCCGAGGTTGTCAGGCTTCACCTCCCCCTGCCAGATAGTAGCAGAGAGTGGCAGAGAGTGGTGGCCTGGTTGAGGAGACACAGATCTCCCTGTGACTCAGGCAGGCACAAACCTCTGGAACATCTGCTCATTGGCGGGAACTAGATCACAGCCCTGCAGGGTTACCAGTGACTGACTGTGACAGAGGTGCAAGGTGGAGAAGGAGGCATCAACCTTCCCAGATTAATTTATTTGCTGGGTGGGTCCTTCTGATCTCACAGAACACTGGAGCAAGTTATACTAGAGCTGCCAGCAGAACCCTGCTATCTAGTTGCCGGAGGCCTTTTGAACTCTCCCACCTGAGGCCAGTACTGGCAGGGACAATTGATTGGGACCTCTTCAACTGGGCCAATCACCTGAAGACTATCCAAAGTGGTACCCTGGGTGTGTGGTTGTGGGAAGGTTAGATTTTCCTTTTCCAACTGTTGCCTTTGGGGGCGCAATAACATAACTGCTGGTACTTCTCCACAGCTCAGAATTCCACCCAGAGTAACTGATTCTCTAGGGTAAGACAGAGACCAGCTGAAAATAAGACAGAGCAACTTAACCCCACCACACCAAGAAGGTCCCCAGTTTCTCAGGCTGTAGCACTGTATGGGTCCTTGGCAAAGCTCTAGGGGAAAAAGGTACAGACGTCAGTCCCAGCTTTCAGGCAAAGGACTAGTCAATCACTACTCCTAGAACCCCCAATCCAACTTCTCCTTATCTACTCATCTAGCCAAATGGTGCAAAACAATCATGAATCAGCGGAAAAACTCCAGTAACATGAACAACCAGAGTAGATCAACACCCCCAAGGAATAATTTGGCAAACACAACTGAAGATCCTATTCATAAACAGATGGCTGAGATGTCAGAAACCAATTCAGAATTTGGATTGCAAATAAGATCAATAGAATAGAGGAAAAGTTGGAATTAGAAATTCTGGGAGCATTTCAAAAATTGTCTCGAGAATTCAAGAAATTCAAAGACACAATGACCAAAGATTTTGACACATTGAAACAAGAACTTGCAGCTCTAAAAGGTATGAGAAATACAACAGAATCCCTCAGTAACAGAATGGAGCAAGCAGAAGAAAGGATTTCTGACATTCAAGACAAACCTTTCAAATGCTCCCAAACTTTCAAAGAGGAAGAGAAATGGAGGACAAAAATGTATTATTCCCTCAGACAGCTCTGGGACAATTCCAGGAAAACCAATATTCACCTTATAGGGATCGCTGAAAGCGATAAAGTGGCTTCACAAGGCACAGAGTCTCTTTTTCATGAGATTATGAAAGAAAACTTCCCAGACATGCCAAGAGATTCTGAAATTCAGATAGTAGACAGTTTCAGAACCCCAGCATGACTCAACCTGAATAAGACATCCCCCAGGCACATCATAATTAACTTCACTAAAGTTAATATGAAGGGAAAAATTCTGAAAGCAGCCAGATGGAAGAAAACCATAACCTACAAGGGGAAGAATATTAGAATAACTGCAGGTCTCTCTGATCAAACCTTTCAAGCTAGAAGAGGATGGTCATTGACTTTTAATCTCCTAAAACAAAATAAGGTTCAACTCAGGATCCTGTATCCAGCTAAAACTGAGTTTCATTTCCGATGGAGAAATTAAATACTTTAATGACATCCACATGTTGAAATTTGCTATAACTAAACCAGCTCTCCAGGATATTCTCAGACCTGTCCTCCATAATGACCAGCGTAATCCTTCACCACAAAAGTAAACTCACTCAGAAATTTTTGATCGAATTCCAACTTCCACAGTGGTGAAAGGATTATAAATGTCCAATGGACTTTTGAAAGGCTTAACAATATTCTCAATTAATGTGAATGGTTTAAATTTTCCTCTCAAGAGGCATACTTTGGCTGACTGGATACATAAACTCAGGCTAGATATCTGCTGCATACAAGAATCTCATCATAACTTAAAAGATAGATATAGACTCAAGGTAAAGGGATGGTCATCTATATTCCAGGAAAATGGAAAGCAGAAAAAAGCAGGTGTTGCAATCTTATTTGCAGATACAATAGGCTTTAAACCAACCAAAGTAAGGAAGGATAAGGATGGACCCTTCCTATTTGTTAAAGGTAATACTCAATATGAAGATATTTCAATTATTAATATTTATGCACCCAACCAGAATGCACCTCAATTTATAAGAGAAACTCTAACAGACATGAGCAACTTGATTTCCTCCAGCTCTATAGTAGTCGGAGAATTTAATACTTCTTTAGCAGTGTTGGATAGATCCTCCACTAAGAAGCTAAGCAAAAAAATTTTAGATTTAAACTTACAGATTTAACAGACATCTACAGAACATTTCATCCCACAAAACTGAATACACATTCTTCTCATAAGCCCATGGAACATACTCCAAAATTGACCACATTGTAGGTCACAAGTCTAAACTCAGCAAATTTAAAAGAATAGAAATTATTCCTTGCATTTTCTCAGACCATCATGGAATAAAAGCTGAACTCAATAACAACAGGAATCTCCATACTCATACAAAAATATGGAAGCTAAATAACCTTATGCTGAAGGATAGCTGGGTCATAAACGAGATTAAAAAAGAAGTTACCAAATTTTTGGAACAAAATGACAATGAACACATGAATTATCAGAACCTCTTGGATACTGCAAAGGCAGTCCTAAGAGGGAAATTTATAGCACTGCAAGCCTTCCTCCAGAAAACAGAAAGAGAGGAAGTTAACAACTTAATGGGACATCATAAGCAACTGGAGAAGGAAGGACATTCCAACTCCAAACCAAGCAGAAGAAAAGAAATAACCAAACTTAGAAAAGAATTAAATGAAATTGAAAATAAAAGAATTATACAACAGATCAACAAATCAAAAACTTGGTATTTTGAAAAGGTCAATAAAATAGATAAACCTTTGGCTAACCTAACCAAAAAACAAAAAAAATAGTAAAATCTCTAATTTCATCAATCAGAAATGGTAAAGATGAAATAACAACAGACTCCTCAGAAATTCAAAAAATCCTTTAAAAATATTATAAGAATCTTTACTTTCAGAAATATGAAAATCTGAAGGAAATTGACCAATACTTGGAAGCACGCCACCTGCCAAAACTTAGCCAGAATGAAGTGGAAATGTTGAAAAGGCCTATATCAAGTTCTGAAATAGCATCAACTATACAAAATCTCCCTAAAAAGAAAAGCCCAGGACCAGATGGCTTCATGTCAGAATTCTACCAAACCTTTAAAGAGGAACTAGTACCTAGATTACTCAACCTTTTCCAAAATATAGAAAAAGAAGAAATACTACCCAACACATTCTATGAAGCAAACATCACCTTGATCCCCAAACCAGGAAAACACTCAACAAGAAAAGAAAACTATAGACCAATATCACTAATGAATATTGATGCAAAAACACTCAATAAGATCCTAACAAGCAGAATCCAGCAACACATCAAACAAATTATACACCATGACCAAGTGGGCTTTATCCCAGGGTCTCAAGCCTGTTTCAATATATGTAAGTCTATAAATGTAATTCAACACATAAACAAATTAAAAACTAAAGACCATATGATTCTCTCAATTGATGTAGAGAAAAGTTTTTGATAATATCCAGCATCTCTTCATGATGAAAACACTTAAGAAAATTGGTATAGAAGGGACATTTCTTAAACTAATAGAGCACATCAAGGGAAAACCCACAGCCAATATCGTATTGAATGGAGTTAAATTGAAATCATTTCCACTTAGATCAGGAACCAGGCAAGGTTGCCTATTGCTCCATTGCTCTTTAACGTTATAATGGAAGTTTTAGCCATTACAATTAGGAAAGAAAAGGAGATCAAGGGTATCCACATAGGGTCAGAAAAGATCAAACTTTCACTCTTCACAGATGATATGACTGAATATCTGGAAAACACCAGGGATTCTACAAAAAAACTTTTAGAAGTGATCAAGGAATACAGCATTGTCTGAGGCTACAAAATCAACACTCTTAAGTCTGTAGCCTTTATATATACCAAAAATAGCCAAGCTGAAAAAACAGTCGAGGACTCTATTCCTTTCACAGTAGTGCAAAAGAAGATGAAATATTTGGGAGTTTACCTAACAAAGGACATGAAAGATCCCTATAAAGAGAACTATGAAACTTTAAGAAAAGAAATAACTGAAGATTTAACAAATGGAAAAACATTCCATGCTCATGGCTGGGAAGAATCAACATTGTTAAAATGTCCATACTACCCAAAGCAATATACAATTTTAATGCAATTCCTATTAAAGTTCCATTGTCATATTTTAAAGATATTGAAAAAATAATACTTTGTTTCATATGGAATCAGAAAAATCCTTGAATAGCCAAGACATTACTTAAAAATAAAAACAAAGCAGGAGGAATCATGCCACCAGACCTGAGACTGTACTATAAATCGATGGTGATCAAAACAGCATGGTACTGGCACAAAACAGAGAGGTAGATGTATGGAACAGAATAGAGAACCAAGAGATGAACCCAGCTACTTACTGTTATTTGATCTTTGACAAGCCAATTAAAAATATTCAGTGGGGAAAAGGCACCCTATTTAACAAATGGTGCTGGGTGAACTGGCCGGCGACCTGTAGAAGACTGAAACTAGACCCACACCTCTCACTATTAGCTAAGATAGACTCTCACTGGATTAAAGATTTAAACTGAAGACATAAAACTAAAAATACTAGATGTAAGTGCAGGGAAAACTCTTGAAGGAATGAGCCTGGGCGAATATTTTATGAGGAGGACCCCCCCAGGCAACTGAAGCAGCATCAAAAATACCCTACTGGGACCTGATCAAACTAAAAATCTTCTGCACAGCCAAGAACACAACAAGTATAGCAAGCAGACAGCCCTCAGAATGGGAGAAAATATTTGCAGGTTATGCCTCCAACAAAGGTTTAATAACCAGAATACACAAAGAACTTCAACGTATTAGCAAGAAAAGAACAAGTGATCCCATCTCAGGGTGGGCAAAGGACTTGAAGAGAAACTGCTCTAAAGAAGACAGGCACATGGCCTACAGACACATGAAAAAATGCTCACCATTCTTAATCATCAGAGACATGCAAATCAAAACTACTTTAGGATATCATCTAACTCCAGTAAGATTAGCCCACATCACAAAATCCCAAAACCAGAGATGCTGGCATGGATGTGGGGAAAAGGGAACACTTCTACACTGCTGGTGGGAATGTACACTAAAACTTTTTTATCGGCCTCCTTTTATCACTCCCCTCTTTACCTTCCGCTCTTTTTACTTTTTTTTCCCCATGCTGAATCCTTCACACAACTTTTCAACTTCTCGCAAGGAACAAATGTGGACATCTGTTCTAAACTGTGTGCAGTAATGTTATTTTCGCAGCTAGAAATCAGCTTTGATTGAGAGTATTTATACCAACAAAATTAGCAAACATTACAGATCACTCCCCTTTCACACAGAAAATGGTTATTAAATATTCACACGCACATAACTTCTTCCTCCCGCCCATTGTCTCTGCTCTTTCCCTTCCTCCTGCCTCCACGCCTTCCTCCCTTCCTTTTGCTCTTTTCCATCCTCCTCCCTTTAATGGCCCGTTTCTAAGCTACATTTCAGTTTGATTTAGACAAGACTGGGAATAAAGTGGCTATAAGGTATTTATGTTGGAAATAATAAAATTAGATAATTTGAAAAACATTTAGCTGTTTGAACTATGTTCTGCATTTAATTATCTACATTACATGTTGGCCACCAAGAAGACATTCTATCATGAAATTTATTCCTTACATCTTCTGAAAATGTTTATTTACCTGTAAACATTACTTTGACCTTGATTTATTTCCTTGATGAATGAAGTATAATAGCACAAGATGTAAAGATGTTTAAATAGATAGCTCTAGGTCGCAAAATTTCAAGTCCAGGCCGTGCCACCTAATCAATTTGCTCCTTTAATCAACTCTTTCTGTACATTATTTTCTTAACCTTCACGATTGCTCATTTCTTTCTAGCTCTAAAATTCAAAGATTATGTGAAATAGAGGGCTTAACATATTAACTGTGTTTTTCTATCTGACATACGTAGCTGTGCTTAAATAAAACATAAACATTTGATACTTAATTTATATTATCATTCCAATTATTATCCATAAGAAGTCGGTGAGCGAGGATACTATGTATATATCACAAACACTACCAAATTATATGTACATGTCATTTTCTAAGTGGTCGTACATGCTTTAAATTATTATGTTGTGTCAATTTTAATGTCATCTCACAGTCTTTCTTGAAGAAAAAACTTAGAAATTAACTTTAAGAATTACTAAAATGAGAATGTGAGTGTTACAAGCCAAAGTAACAAAATACATAAAACATTAAGGGGAAAAACCACAATGAAGGTTTTATCCATATCTGTGTTATACTTATGCTTCATCCCTATCTATATTAAACATACGTCCAAAAAAGGGGACACTAAACTATTCATAGAAAATACAAAATTAAATGTTGTTTTTGATATCCTTCCCTCTTTTTTTCTGAATATTAACTTCTATTTATATATAACTTCCTTACTATAAAAATAAATGCGATAAAATCAAAAGTTATGCAAATTCACTATATTTACTTCAATGTGTATTTATATTTTCTTTGGTTCCATTTCTAAAATTAGAAAGTAACCTTCCACTCTAATTAGAAGAAACATGCAAGCATCTTGTATTACATTGTTGCTCTTGCCTCCAATTTAATTATGTTACTGTAGTGAAAACTTTTATAGATTTACTGGGTATTAGTATAAATGTCATTTGACTCTGATGTTGGACATTAAAATGTCAGTTATTTGCTTTTAGGTTAATAAAATGCTTTACAGGAACAAGAATGGTGATATGAAATGCAATGTATAAATTCATTTTGATATGCACATCATGTAATCACAGAAACCGCGCCATAAACAATCTATTTAACTCTTCTCTTAACAAAGTTACACTAGCAGCTCTTCCTTGCGGCATCTTTATAGAAGCAAGATAGCCTTACCACCTAGTTTCAAGGAATACCAAATCATTTCCCTCAGTCCTGCTTGCCAATGAGATACCATCATTCGTCTGATCGGATGGCTATTAGAGGAGACAGCACAGTGGCTCGGGTATCTTTTGAGGCTGATAAGACACAGAGTGGGATCAGATAGTGGCTGCACATCGTTATATAAAATTGAAATCCTGCACCCCAGAGACCTCTCACTTGATCAGGTACATACTTATGCCTTCTTGAAATACTTGGTTTCAAGACAGGACAGAAAGCTTTAGTCTGGCAGATAATTATAGATTACTAGATTGCTTGTGTTTTTGTTAAGTGCATAAGTTCGAGTGTAAACATGAAAAAGCCAAAGTCCCCTGATTTGGGGGAGGTGGTGTCCATCATTCATAAGCAGAGTCAGTATCTCCTTCAGCTTCCGTCCCTCAGGTGGAATGCCAGTGGCTGTTGTGGATGACTTTATAGCCAGAGGAAAATAGCAGAAAATATACCAAGTAAGGCAGACTGGAGAGAGGAAAACAGCAGCTGCTATAAAGAAGGGATAGTTAAAGTATAATAATCAATCCTTGCTATATTTAATAATTAACTTCATGGTGATAAATTATGATAGTCTGAATCCATTTTTCAATACTTGACTGCTGATGACCTTTAACCCTCCGTCCGCTGTCTTCCCCTTCCTCCCAGCAACTGGGAAACCAGAGGAGAAAGGCTGGTCCTTCCTTTCATGGTGAAGGCAGGAGGTTGAAACAAATAAGTTCCTGCCACATGCGGGAATCCTTATCAAAAGCTCACCCCCTAATCATCATAAAAACGTTAATGCCAGTATCCTTTCTTTTAGCTCTCAGGTCACTTTCGGACCAGCTTGGGAGGCCTGCCTGGTTCTGCCTAGAAAGCCTCATTAGCTAACTACGTGCAGCGTCATTCTTGACATCCAAACGCATTTTGTATGAAGTTCCGCCCTAATTCTAGAGGGTAGCTACATGGAGACAAAAATCTGTAAGGGAAATTCAGCGTCCAGATGTAGGTAGGCATTTTCAAGAACTTCAAATGATAGATGATGTCTAGATCACAGACTATTATCCTTTGCAGACAGAGTACTCCTTCATTTCTCTTTCAAATTTATGTAATATTCTTGCCCAGCAGACATCCTGATGAATATTAATGCTATGCCACAAAAATATTCATGCGGCATTTAGCAAAATGAAATATTTTCTTGTTCTCCAAAGCTTCCAGTTTAAGAGTGAAAAATAACCATTTCTCTTACATATTCGTTTTCTATGGCTGTTGCAAGAATTTACCACAAGTTTGATGGCTTAAAACAACAGAAATTTATTCTCTCACAGTTCTGGATGCCAGAAGCCAGAAATCAGTGGTAGTAGCAGGCCTACTGAATTCCCTCCGAAGGCTGGAGAAGAGATTGTTTCTCTTCCCTGTTTCATGTGGCTGTCAGCATTTCTTTGCTGATGGCTGCATCTCTTTCGGTACTTGCCTACCACCTCTGCTTGGTGGAACTACGTGATTTTCTCGTCATTGCTCTTATCTCCTCTTGTAAGTTCACTTACAAATATTGTTGCAGCTCCACAGATAATCTAAGATAAAGTCTACTTCTTCAAATCCTTCACTCAATCACATATTTTTTCATATAAGGTAATATGTACTTTTTACCATATAAGGAGATAATCACAGATTTTTGACAACTAGGATACAGATAGGGCTTTTGAAGGGGGCCACCGTTCATCCAGAATATCTAAAGTAACATCAAAAAATTAAGGAAGTTTTCTTCAGCATATTAGCATGTTGCTGAGACAGAGAACATCTGAGCCTCCCATTTTGACAAGTTTACGGAAAGAATTTAGTAAACGTGAAATAAACATGTCAATTAGCACAGTTGCCTTCAGAGCTTCCCAGGTTACTTCACCTGTGTTTTCCCTTTGGTGCACCCTTGATCTTTGCAGAGAACCACTTGGCATTCCCTACACATGCCTTGCACTTATGCACCATGAATTATTTTTAAACTGTTCATGTAGTTCTTGGTGTCCTGTTCATCCCTGACTGTTCATGTTCTGTTAGCATGCAGGAATTGTTACAAAGCCAATTATTCAGTCAAGTCTAACTAGACTATAAATTAACTAAGGAAATAAGTTGTATCAACACATTTTTTCCCCCAGCACCGAAGTAATTCCTTTTTCACAGTGTGATATAAATATGTGATTATAGGATGAGTTGAAAGTATCAGTTTTCCTTTTGAAGCCTTGCATCCATTTTTTGGAGTGTCTAGATTCCCTATGTGATTGGGTACTCCTCGTATGTCCCTTGGGCTGATTCCTTGGATCATCTTTATGTTGAAGTTAGAGTGTCTGATTCCTCAACTTTTTAAACGCAGTTGTCTAGATTAATGAGGACCCTACACATTCTTCCTTAAGACTCTGATCTGGTTCCTTCATTCTCTGAAACATGAATTCTTCTGAATTACAGAGAAATTAAATCCTTAATGTTCATACCTTCCACGTGTTACCTGGAATCGAATGATGAGGTAGATTGGGCATGTTCTATAGTAAAGTCAAACAGAATTGTGTAATACCCGTGTCTTTGAACTTACGTCCTAACTGCTTATGATAAAAAGAAATAAAGCAACACTTTTTAAAAACAGAAACATGCAAAATCCATATTTCTACCTTTGAGGGTTATGTTGAAAGAGAAGGCTGTGTGATAAGACCTTGTCCACATTAGAGGTAATCCTATTTGATCTTCACTAGTGTAATGGGTTCCCTAAAGAATGAGAGTGTAGTGGTCTCCCCACTGTGTAGGATGCAGAGGGAAGCGCCCCCCTTGCCACCACTGGCTTCTGGGTCAGGTAATCTAGGATGAAGTTTATTCTATGCTGCTGACTCACTTTGTAACCTGGGCAAGTCATTAACTATCTGTGGTCCTCAGTTTCCAGAGGGGGTTGGATTCAAGGATAGAAATGATGCTATTGCATTATTTAAATAAGATATATAATTTGCCCACAACACCTGGCTATGTTTTTTGTGTTGCAGAGGTCATTGTAGTTTTAGCTTGACCAGTCTGGGTTTGAACCTCCCAGCTTCAGGGTATATGACCGGCACCCTACCTACTGAGCTACAGGCGCCACCCTATTTCATTTATCTTTAAAACACTCATTTACTATGAGTTGCTATGGCAACATTAAAGCAATACGATTGCTGCACTCAGGAGCTCAGTTACTCGGAAAAGTAAAAAAGCGAGCAGATTATTAACAACACTGATTGTGGTATTATTGGGGTTTTATCATTAGTACATAGAAAAACATAGTAGAATAGTAGATGTCATGGAAAGACTTAAGAAAAAATATTTGTAGTGGGAAAAAATCCTTGGAGAGAGAATGGCACTAGATCTGAAATTTAAGACACAAAGTCACTATTTTAGGTAAAGAGAGCACAGGATGGAGTCCCAGGGAAAGGGAACAGAATATACTAACCCATGAAAACCTGGAGGACGTGATACACAGAGAAGAGCAGTCAATCCATTCTATTTTCCAACTAACATCTATTGATCACTCTGGGTTCTATCATCAGTTATGCAATAACTCACAAGGCAATCTTTCTGGGCCATTACAGCAGGAGCAGCTCAGTACTCAAGAGACACCGTACAACTTATGGTAACTGCTGCTGGGGATGAGTGTGAAGAGTAGAGCCTGAGAAGAGGTGCAGCTGTAGAGGTGCCAGGAGAAGGTGCACACAAACTTGGTGTGCTTATGTTCTACCAACGGGCAACAATAGCAAGCTACTATTGATTTTTAAGTACAGTGATAATGTAAAGAAATTTTATTTTTAAAATATCACTCTGTACTCATGCAAAGAATGAATTGAAAAGAGATACATGTATTATTGGAGGACTAGAAATGTATTAGGGGCTAAGTACAGGAATCCAAGAAGTGAGCTATGTGTGTTAAGGTGTTTAGGATACAGTTATTGTAGAAACAGAGAACCTAAAGGAGTTGATTATATATTGTCAGTGAGGTGAGAGAGAGGAGTCTGATTTCAGTGGAAGATATGATTCATTTAGTTATTTATTCAATACCTATTTATTGAGTCACTACCAATAATTTAATACTACAGAGCTAATATAGACTCTAGCAATACATGAATAAATAAAACAGATAAAAATTTCAGTGTACATGGAGCTTATATTAGCTTTAGAGGAAACTAAACATAAAGAAGATAAACAAATTACATAATCAGAAGGTTATGAGTATTATAAAACAGAGAGAAGGAAAAGAATGATTGCTGCTGGTCAGGGGAGTTCGACTGCAACTGGGGTGTCAGGGTAGGTTTTATTAAGAATGTAGAAAATGAACAAGTACTGGAAGCAGTTGAGAAAGTGAGCCATAGTAAATTGAAAAGAATATTAGGCAGAAGGAAGAAACCATGTAAAGAGTTGGAGGCACAGCATGTTTGGCATGCTCAAGTGTAGCTTGGAGGACAGCGTGGACAGGACTAGAGGACAGAGGAACAGATTGAGATGAGGTGAGCCAGAGAGGCAGGCAGGTGCAAGACAAAGGAAGACCTTCTAGGCCCTGTTGAGATGTTTGGATTGTTTCCAGCTAGGAGAATATTTGTGCCAAATATTCACTTCCATATACTCAAATTTTAAAAGGAACATCATGTCTTGTCTGTCATAAATAAACTAAGAAAGGCAAACATTCCCCTATCGCCCCCTTTCCCCTAATGAAAAGCCCAGTTAACATCTAATTGCCCTATTCTAGGAAGGCAAAAGAAAATGTCTAGGCAAGACTTGATTGTGCCCTGTACTTGACTATAGCAGTAGAGAAGACGAGAATTAATTCTATTCTGAGTGTATTTTCTAAGTAAAGCCAACAGGATGTAAAGTTGCAATGGACAACTGATAATTGACAAAATGATAATTAGATATATGAGTGTGAAGATGCAGTAAAGAACTAAACTTGAAATTATGTAATAGAAAAGAAAGGTGAGCTAAATTATGTCCCTATGAGAATAGAGCTCATCAGAGAGGTTTTTTCCAGAGGCAGACAAGTTCCATCTATAGAAATGGAATGAGAGACAAGGATGTAGATCCTGGCCCAGAGAGGAAGGGAGGTGGGTCGGAGGAATGGTGCAAGTCTCTCCTGATGAGGTCACTTCCCTTAGAGAAAGTGGAGCAGTTACTATTTGACAGTGAGGATGAAAAATAATGTGTTGTGTCTTGAAAAAAGAAGAAAAAAAGAGTGAAATATTATTCTACAAAAGTGGCAAAGTTAATAAATTAAGGAAATGTAGTGTTATTTCCACACAGCATTATACGTGAACTTGATTTTTCTGGTGATAAATGCAAAGTTAAGTCAATAAAAATGGTCATTTCCTTTAGACCTGGAAAAAGTATGAAGCGCATAAAGAACCATATTTCAGTAGAATTGAGAACACAGTCAAATAATTACAAAGATGGAGAGAAGTCACAAAGGAGATGAGGGTTTATTATGGAAAGCGGTAATAATTTACAATGGAATTTCAGCTCAGTTTTGTTGGGGAAGAAAAGGTATCTTGAAAGCAAAAGAGACAGTTAAAATGTCATGAATTTTAGTACCAGTGAATTTGAAGGAATGATGGGAGTCTTACAGAAAGGAAACTTTGCAAACTGGAGGGAATGTCCATAGAGCTGGATATGTGCCACTGTGATTCTAGTTGAGCAACATTGTCCAGAAGACAGAATTTAATACCTGGCATTTCCAGAGTGTCCCTGTGAAGTAGAAAGCATGTGAGCGCAAGTCAATGGAAATACAACACAGATCCAGTATATGTAGTTGTCTGAAGACCAACAGATTTTGTGTGAGCAGTAAATAACCATTTATTTTTTCATAGCATGATATTTAGGGATTGTTTTTACTGTTTGGAAACTACCCAATCATGATAGGTATACCTAGGTAAAAGTTATTAACAATGACAAGGATATTTCTAGTCTGTGAGGAAATAAAATGGAGTTGAGTCAGCATTATTAGAATAATAGGATTAAATGAACTACAAAGGCCGATGTATTGCAAGTTCTATTGATCAATTTATTGAAATTATCAGTAATTAAGAACATGAGGGGTTAAGAAGTTAATGTAATTAAGAAATAATGAGGAATAAGGTGAGATTTTGTAGTTGTCTACAATGATGAGAGATTTGGGGAGATATAAAATAATGAGAGGAGGCTCAGGGTGTGATGACGATAAGGAGCAGGGAGTGACACCAACCTGCCTCTGGGATCAGAGTTACAAGGGCGTGGACAAAAACAAACCACTATTTTTGAGAAAAATGTAGAGAATCACAATCCTCCATGGCAATTCACATTTCAGATAGAAAATGGAGGTGAAGGGAACTTTCAGGGAAGATATTGATGGTGTAAGGATTTTTGTAGATGGCAGACTATAAATTTCAGGAATATTGAAGACATTTAGGGGGTTGGGCAGAGTAGGATGTAGAGGAGATAAAACAAATGTGCATAATTAGACTGAAGGTATAATATGAGAGATAAGAGGTGATTTGAAACTTTAAACTCTCTTTTGTTCAGTGATCCAGAGATAAAGGGCATAAATGACATGACTCCTGATGAATTTAAGGCACATAATTTTTGTGAGGATTTGAGTGTCAAAGGGGTTGGGAAATAAATGTTTAAAAATCTCCTTAATTGCTGCAAATAGAAATGTGGTGGTTATGGAGGAGGAGTCTTGGCTCCCCTGTTGATGCCTGCTGCTTTACAGTAGAAGGTATTGGGGAGAAAAGTCCTGGGTCTAGTGCTTGAGCTCTCTCTGGTTCCTATTGACCAAGAGAAGGAAATCTGGAGAAGCCATTTTGATTTCTAGAGTGGTCAGATGGTCCCTTAATAGATCCCCTTAAATGAAGCATATAGGTAGCTACTATAATATTTTGCCGTAATTATAGCTCTGTACAATTTAGAGATGATAATGTTTTGGAGATATTACCTTGACAAGATTACCTTTCAGAGAATTCAGAATTTGAACTGCATGTTCTGATTCCGATATCGACTCTCTCTTCCTAACACTTTTATTTCTCATGAATCCTACAAAAACGAGCCTACCATGACTGCTGAACATACGTTTATTTCTTATTTAAATACAACAAGGTATGGGTATTTATGCCACAGCCATTATAGAAATTATTAACATAATAAATAGCTGTACTCAGTTGTCTAAGAAATGTGTCTTCCCGTGGTCATGTGGCATACAGAAGATGCTCTAAGCAAACTTGCTGGTTGACATTAAAGGCTTGCCTAATAAAAAATTGAAAATGCCAATAATGATTTTTCAATAGATGTGAAAATATAAGGAACTAAACAAGCTTAACAGTGGGCTAGATTGCCCCTGGGTGTTATTAACCCGTAGATCAGCAGCTGAAGATAGACACAGGCCAGCCACAGGGCAGCAAATCAGTGTCACTCCAAGCATTGAAATGAACACTAAAAGAAGAGCAAGTCAGTAATTGTGATATTATCCCCTGGGTATTTAGTATTTATGCCACTAGATATTCCAGAATTGTATGTGTTATCATATCCTTATGAGGAAGAGGCCTCTGCTTGTGAAATCATGTATGGTGAACTGGTTTTAGGAGTGATATGGAATATTTTTCCAATCAACACTTCCTCAACTATTATTTATCTGTACATTCATCATAGTTACATTTTATCTAAACTTATAAAAGTATTTATTACAATTTGTTATTGGGATGAACACAAAACACATGCTTTTAAGTAAAAATATCAAGGAGCCATTGAGGAAAATATCACTTAAAATTGATTTGTATTTTTAAATCATTCCACACATTATGAAGGCAATCGTATGAAAATCAGCATTATTTTTCAAGGTTTATTAACCACTTTGGTAGGTCAAGCTAGGTTTACTGGAAATATATTAACTACATCATTCCATTTATATGAAAATCCATAGCAAGATATTTGAAAAATGTCTTACCCTTCCCTTATGTGTATAATTTATTTTCTTGAAACCCTGGTAGGAAGATTAATCTTAGAAACTTTCAGATTGCATTTAGTTTTAGAATTTTCAGGTTTTACAACCAATTAACAAATTGGAGAAGAAAGGAGGTAATATAAAGTAGTTCCTTTTTAACACACATGTGTTAACACATATGTTGATAGCACATATTTAGAGATCATTTGAAATTTAAGTGTCTGCTTATGGTCATGAAAATTATCTTTGAACACCTGTGTTTCACACATTCAGAGAGTGAAAATGGCAGCTTCACCTAGCGAAGGTTTAGGACTTTCCTAGGAATACTCACCCAATCTCATTTTCTCAGGTAGTAGCAATGGCTTTCCCATCTGTAAAGACCTTTGCAGATGTCAGGGTTACAAATGAAATGAATTTTTATACCCTCGCTGATGGATAACTGTCTGAAAGGGTGAAATGTAAGGAAATAAGGAGAATACCAGTGAGATACAGAACATATTGTGAACCAGCTAGTTCCATATTCACATTTTCTTTTATGCAATTTTTCTGTTTCATCAGACAGCCACACATGGCCTTACTTAAGGAGGTGAGGTGGTGACTCTATTGGTTCTTCTTCTTCCTCAGTGAGGACAGCTTTAGCGCAGAGTACATTTATGAACATGTCACAATCACCAGGAATATTTAGTAATTAAAAATGACCATAGAATGCATCTTCCAATCCAGAAAGCTTTTGAGAAAAAAACAGCGGACTTTGCCAATTATGCTAGGAGAGCAGGTTAAATTCAAGAACACTTCATTGTGATGTTATTGTAGTTAAAGTTAAAATGCAGATTCCTGGTTCCCACTCTGGATCTAGTAAATCGAAACAAATGCTTTGTTCAAATAAGTAGAAAGAATATGATATTTTCAGAAGACTTTCAGAAAGGGAAGAGAGTCTGGAGAGGAGAAGAAATATTATGCAGAAGTTTTTCAAAACTATAGCAAGAGGCTCAGGGCTCTGCAGAAGGCTCACATGATAGAAAATACATGACATTTTTCATACTGTGGTATCAATACTATAATTAAAATTACTGCCCCTACTATCTGTAGTATGTATTCCTTTTTGTCACACCCAAATATCAATGGAAATGTTTTTCACAACATTGTGGCACTTTAAAATTAAGTGAGATTTTGTAGAGAAGTAGACTTTTATAATGGACAGGAAATAGGTGTGGGTCCAAGAATCCAAGAAAAAGGCACAGAAAAAAAGAAAACGTTTAAGAAACAATATACAGAGTGGAAAGTGAGAAAGCAAAGAAAACAGCCATTGGAACAATGTGTGATCAAGAGACATCTAAGTAGCCTCAGTATCATCAACAATACTGAGGGTCAGATGAGTTTCTCATAGTATATGGAGTGTGGACCTTTGTGTCAAGAGAGCCACTCAAGCCCTAGGGACCTTCTTAAGCTGTCACTTGAGTCACACTGATAACATAATGGCAATATCATGCATAAAGCTTAGTGTGTGCTTAGGAAAATTGTGTCATGGTAGATTCCTAGAAGTTGAATTTCTCCTTGCAGACAAGCACATTTAAAACTTTGAGGTATTATTTCCTAAATGAGACTCCAAAAGGCTATGCCCATTGGATTTGCTGTTCTGCTTGCAAGAGGTACAAGTTACCAGTTTCACTCATCTTTGTCAGTCTTCAGAGGTCAACAAAAAGTAGTGATTTTAGGAGGGTAAATCTATTAATGGGGAGAGGGAAAGACCAGAGCAACCGAGGGTAGGAAAACTAGTCAGTTAATGTGATATTGTGAAACATATATCTGGATCCTGTGTCTAGGTATATCTCTCCTAAAACCTCTGGAATCTTCAAAGTGGTAAGTGTTTTTTGGCATGTGAATGAGATGACTGGTGGCTGGAAGTCCCTTTAGGATGAGAGCTGATCACTAGAAAAACCAAGGCAGGATTAGGGGGTTTTCACCACCATGTTAGGTAATGAATTTTTCATAAGGAACAAAGGAACTGGGTTTAGACAGCTTTGAGATAGATGACCAAGAGGAGGTTCCAGAAGGGAGGCCCCCCAGAGGGGCATGGGAGCTCTGAGTTCCTTCTTCCTGTGTTGTCCTAGACATTTCTTCATCTATAATTTCTGTAATAACCTCTATAATAAAATAGGGAAAGTAAGTGTGCGTTTCTCTGAGTTCTGTGAACCAATCTAGCAAATTAATTGAATACAAGGAAGGGGAAGTGGGAACCCCGATTTATAGCCAGTCCATCAGAAGCACAGGTAAGATAACCTGGGGGTTGCCATTGGCATCAGAAGTGGGGGCGTCTTCTGGGCTACCAGCCTGTGGAGTCTGATGCTCTCGTCAGGTACCCAGTGTCAGAACTGAGTTGAATTAGGGGGCGCCAGGCTGGTGTCCATTGCAGAAGCAATTCCTTGCCTGATATGTGGGGGAAACCTTCATATATCTGGGGGTCAGAAGCATGTTGTAAGAGTGTGATAAAAGAAGCTGAGATTCCGTCTTCCTTTATTCTATTCAGTTGGATGCTGCAGAAATATGAGCGTGTGGCAATAATTTGCTGACAGTATGGGCAGAAGTTACAGTAGAAATAAAAAACTTTAGGTGGAGATTGATATGGACATCTCTAGAAAATTGAAATAATATTAGAGGATATGAAAACTAATTGAACATGGATTAAAGCACCCAGAAGTAAAATAAGTTTAATTTTTTGAAGTTTAAATCATCATACTCATAATTTGTAGGCTTTAGGCAAAAATATCTCTGGGTGCCTCAGTCTTCTTATCAGTAGTCATTTATTTATTATCTGTGCATTATTTGGCACTGTACATGCCCTGTAGGTCATTGTACTAGCTCTGTATCTTTATCATGTAAGTATATACAGATCTATAAGTTTAATATAATACCAAGCTCAATAAATAATTAGCTTGGGAATTTTATGGTTGTTATTGTTATTATTATAAAGTGATAGTCATTCTGGAACACAATATGGCACCAGAGGATGGGTAATACTAATTACAAACATTTGTCAAGTTCTTATTATGTGCCAAGTCCTGTCTCCACGCTCTGTAACTGCTACCTCTGTGAAATCTCTTCAGTGTACCTATGAGCCCAGATGATCATTTTGGAAACCAGTAAATGCCTTTGGTCATTTTTTCATGCCTGGGTAAATATGAATAGATGAAAACATATCTGTCTGCATTCCCTGAAAAGCAGCTATGACATAGAGGGCTCCTGATGGTGCAGCCGCGGCACCAACTTGACTACCTTACGTGCTTGGTGGGCTGACCTGCTCTCCAGAGAGCAGTGTTCCCAATAGGTGAACCTAAAATGTGTCTCTCTTCATACTCCCTTCCCCTACCTCGTTTTGATACTATTTTTCCTCTTTATGTTTCTGAATTCCTGTCTCTTTTTCTATTTCACATACACACACACACCCCCATTCCTACAGCAAAATTTTCCTTATGTGGGAAAACTAAATTTGATCCCAACTTGCCATCAAGCTATGTGAGTTTAGGTGATGTACAATCTATTCATGAGCGTCACTTACAGTTCTAAACTGCAGTAATGTAAAGCAGTAGTTGGTTTGCATCACTCCAGTGACAAGAAGTTGTAATCTTACATGATAATTATCATTATAAAATCCCACACCATTTTAAATCATAGCTTGTTATATGTGATTTGAAATAATAAACAGGGTAGGATTTTTATTATTTCCAAAAGGAGTCATTGGGTCAATGTTTTTAGACTACATAAAAGATTAATACAAAAACTATTTAACAGTGATGCCAAATGTAAATGACTTATCATAACAACCACTGGTGACAAGTGATACTGTCAATGCAACCCATGATAATTACTTTTGTAGCCATGAATGTATATAATTTGATAGTGACCTAACTTGAATACAAAAAAAAAAAACTTTCTCCATTCTTCAGTTATAGTGGGAAGTAAGGCACATGTGCTACACAAATCTGTTGATTCAAACTGCATTTTGAAATAATTACTTCAGATTTTATTGACCCCAGGCCTTATTCAGTTTTCACTTTACAACTCCAGCTGGAGCTTTCTTTAGAATTCTCAATGAGGCTGCATTATTAAAACATGGCTTTAAATTTTCTTTCTTACAGGGTGATGCAATGAAAGGCATTAGTGTAACAGATTAAGCAGGGCACGTCATACAAAAGCAAGTCACTAACCTTTCATGAGTACTTTTGCACTCTGTGTGCTTCGGTGCTCCCTAGATATTAAAAAAACAGTGAATCAAATGGAGCTGCCTACTGCAAGAAAAAAGATCAATGGCTTTGTAGCAGGTTCCCACAGACAGCCAAAGAAACTCACTCAATACATTTCTATGCGAAGCTCTTAAATATCAATGAGATTGGATGGATCCAAAGGAGAGAACAGATCAACCAAAGAAAACTCGAAGCAATGCTGACATTTCTGAGTTTCTCTCATACCTATCATGAGTAGAATTAGTAAGTTATGATTATCAGTTACAAAGAAAACTTAAATTATCTGGATTGCATTCTCTTATCTGAATACTTTGAAAAATGTCCATTTCATTATAGCATATTATTCTTAGAACACATAATCTTAAATTTTCTAATTCAGAGAGTGAATAGAAACATATCCCTAATCTCCAGTAAGAAAGCCAACATTTCTAAAAGTTTATTGGATCTAGGGCCTAAAATTAAATATTATTTTTCATATTTTAGATGATAATTATTACTTTCACAGAATTAATTTAATGGTTCTCTTACAGGCTTGAAATTATACAATTATTTCAAATGCCATTACATCATATTAAAACTTTTATACAGCTATAAAATCTTTTAGTAGTTAATTCAACAACCATTATGATGAAACGTACTGTATTGGTCACCTTAAATCAACCTTGCATAGACATAGGAGGTCGCCCCTCACCGAATGCTTCTTCCTCGTGTGGCCAGACTGCGTTTTATTGCAATTCACTTTATAGCGCTTCACAGATACTTTGTGTTCTACAGATTGAAGGTGCGTGTTAATCCTTTGTTGAACAATTCTACTGGTACTATTTTTCCAACGCTGTGGGCTCACTTCGGGTCTCTGTGTCACATTTTGGGAATTTGTGCAACATTTCAAACATTTGCATTATCACTCTATATGTTACGGTGATCAGTGATCTCTTATATTACCATCGTAATTGTTTTGGGGTGCCGTGACCATGCTCATATGAGACAGAAAACTTCATGCATAAATTATGTGTGGGTTCTGACTGTTTCACAGACCACTGGTAGCCTATTTCCCTCTCTATCCTTGAAACTCTCTATTCTCTGAGACAAAGCAATATTGAAATGAGGCCAATTAATTACACTACAATGACCTTGAAGTGCTCAAGTTAAAGGAATAGTTGCACATCTCTCACTTTAAATCAAAAGATAGAAGCGATTAAGCTAAATGAGGAAAGCATCTGGAAAGCTGAGATAAGCCCCCAAACTAGGCCTCTTGTCAAACAGTTAGCCTGGTTGTGAATGTGATGAAGTTCCTGAAGGAAAGTAAAAGTGCTACTCCAGTGGACATATTAATGATAAGAAAGCAAAACAGCCTTATTGGTGATATGAACAATGTTTAGTGGTCTGGATAGAAGACCAAACCAGTCAGAATATTCCATTAAGCCAAAGCCTAATTCAGAGGAAAGCCATAACTTTCTTCAATTTTATGAAGGTTGAGAGAAGTAAGAAAGTTCCAGGGGGAAAAAAAGAAGTGAAGCCAGCAAACGTTGGTCTGGGAGGGTTAAGGAAATCTGCCATCTCTGTAAAATAAAGTGCAAGGTGCAGCTGCAAGTGCTTGCTTATAGAGAAGCTGCAGCATGCTATCCAGAAGACCTGCATAAGATAACTAGTGAAGGTAACTAAACTAAATCATGGCCTTCCAGTGTACATGAAACAGCCTTATAGTTTTAATGTAGGCAGAACAGCCTTAGGCAAAGAGCTATGTAGGACTTTTACAGCTAGAGAAGAAAACACAATGCCTAGATTGAAAGCCTCAAAGAACAGCCTCAATATCTTGTTAAAGGTTAATGAAGGTGATGACTTGAAGTTAAACCAGTGCTTATCTACCATTGTGAAAATCTCAGGGCCCTTAACAATTATGCTGTCTACTCTACCTGCATTCTATAAATGGGACAACAAAGCCTGGATGATAGCACATGTGTTTACAGCATAGATTACTGAATATTTTAAGCCAACTATTGAGACTTACTGCCCAAAAAAAAGTTTGCTTTCAAAATATTACTGCTCATTGACAGTATACCTGGTCAGCATGAGCTTTGGTGGAGATATTCAAAAAGATTAATATTATTTTCATGCCTACTAACACAACATTGATTATAGTCCATGGATCAAGGAGTAATTCAAGTATTATTGTTTAAACCCAACTATAGCACAAGAATATGGGAAAGGGGCAAGGGGGCAAGGGAGGGGAGTTGAGGGGTGAGGTTGGGATGGTAGGAGGGTAATTGCTGGGGCCACACCTACGGTGCATCTTAGAAGGGTACAGGCGAACCTTACTAAATGCAGAATACAAATGTCTTCACATAATAACTGAGAAAATGCCAGGAAGGCTATGTTAATCAGTTTGATGAAAATAGTTCAGATTGTATATGAAACCAGCACATT
>CAUYRH010132426.1:0-26016 GCA_963574655.1 Perodicticus potto
TTAGTGTGAACACACAAAGGACAAGTGGGCAATTGTGATCGTCACCTTGAGGGAGGCACAGTGGTGTGTGGAAATTCCATGTGTTTACAGAAAACCGGGGAGAAGTGTGGTTCAAAGACTCTCCAGAAGCCTTGGTGGTCATCACTTCACACTCTCCTGACACCCTGGAGGATGACGCTGTTTGGGTGACCCACGTGGAGAAGGACTTCATTGCTTTCTGCTCCTCCACCCCACGTACGTGACTTTCAGTGGCATTCAGGGATTTGTGGCCTGAGGCTGCCTTTGAATTATTCTAGAAAAATCAACATAGGTTCTATCCCTTAAGGATCTGAGAAAAAATTTCATTGCTGTCTATATATTTTACATTCTCTTATCTGTGCAATAAGGACAGATTCTTCTCCCAAGTGTCATACTTCACAGTCGGGCATACCAAATAAAAGAGCAATCCAAACAAGGAAGCCCCTCCACCAAACTTCATTTAAACATAAATAACTGATGCAGTTTATCTTTTTTACATTAAATCCATTTAACATTTTTACTAGAGATTTTGTGGACTAGCTGTCCTTTCTCAAATTATCAACTCCAAGCCCTTTTCCCCATATTGTCCATCTGGTCCTACACAGAGTAGTGCTCATTCATGCCCCAGTAGGAATGTGGCTGCCCTTCAAAAGAAGTAGAAAATGGTAATATGGGACTGACTAGGTTTGATACAGGTAATAAGGGTTAGGTTTTTACCTTTAGGTAATCATTTTAAGAAACTTAGGGACTGTTTCATATGTGTAAGTTTTGAAGTCTTATTTTTTCAAATCACTTTATTGAAGTATAATTAGCATTAGAAAACTGTACATATTTAGCATTTATTATTTAATTTATTTGGAGATAAGAATAAACTTGTAAATCTATCACAATTTATGCCATAAATATATCCCTTTCTTCCAAAAGATTCTTCCAGCTCTCCATTTATTATTCTATTCTATGTTTGTGTTGTGTGTGTGATGAAAGCACTCAGCATAAGACTCTTAGCATGTATATAATAGTTAATATTGTTAATTACTGACACTATGCCATACAGTGTATTTCTATGACTTACTTTTCTATAACTGACTTTGGTTCTGTTGATCTATTTTAAATTGTTAAAGACAGTGCAATGTCCAGGGTTGTCAAACCATTTTTCTTCTCTGGTGCACATTGGAAGAAGGATCGTTTGGGCCACATATTAAAAACACAAGCACTAATAAAAGCTGATGAGCAATAAAAAAGTTTGTGCATAATTTTCATGACATCTGACTCTACAGATATGCAAAAAGGCCTCAAATAATCTGTATGTGGCCCATGGACCTGAAAGGCCTTGAATAATCTATATGTGGCCTGTGACCACAGGTTGAATAAGCCCCAAACCTGTAACTACACTGGATCAAGGTGGTCATTCTTGATCATGGTAGAAACATGAGGAAGTTTTGTTTTATCCTTCTGAACTTCTATTTTTTCTTCTATAAAGTGGGATAATCTCATTTATGACAATGCCGAGTGAATGAACCTAAGACACATGGTAGAATATCCGCTCCAAACATCCAAATGTAATCACTGTGCCATTTCTTACAATTCCGACAAGCTTCCCCTTCAGTTCAACCTCTGCCAGCTTTTTCCCTTCCTTTGTGTGGAAAATAAGTTAATATGAGGTTGTAAGTTCCTTCCCTAAATCTATTATGATAATTCCTGCTCCATGCTTATCTTTTCACAAAAATACAAAATAGAAAAATGTAAACAAAAAATATTGAAAATCATAGTCCACGGCATACTCTTCTCTATGGTCGTAGATAATGTGTCCTGGAGAGACATCACGAAGGGGTCCCTCTTCATCACCCAGCTCATCTCATGCTTCCAGAAATACTCCTGGCGCTGCCACCTAGAGGAAATATTTCGGAAGGTAAGCTCCTCTTTCTTCTTCTAGTCAGTCTTGTATTTGTTCAGGAAGAATCTATCATTATTCAGATTTTAGGTGAAATTAACAGACTTTGTCAGACAAGCAAAAGTAGAGTTGGAGCTGATCTATGTCATTTAGGTGTTTAAAATCTGTTTTAGAAAAAGATATTAATACATCCCCACAGAAGACCAACGTAGAACAAAATGATATAAACTGTTAAGTTCTTAAAATTCATAACACAAAGTATTTTGAATTAGTTTTCATTGCTTAATGTATTAAATAAATATGTATTGTGTTTTTCTGTTATGTAATGGGCACTGTTCTGGGAACAGAGAATACATGAGGCACAGGTATATCAGCCTACCTGGGATTCACACTATTGTGAGAGATGTGGATTCTGAAAAAGTAGACCAAAAAACAAACGTGTGACCACCACTTGTCATAGGATCCATCAAGACGTGAAAGAGAATAAAAATGTGATAATTTTTGAATGGAAGAATAGAGAAAGAAGACTTCATACTCCTTCCCCAACTTGGGATATTTTTTATTCCTTCTTCTCTTTGTATATTTTTATTTGTAGCTCTTACCACCACCTAGTCAGTATGTATTTTATTTATAAGACTGATTTTTTATTGAATTTACTCACTGAAATGCAACCTTCATGAAGGCAGAGATTTTCTCAATACCTCAACATTATTGGCACATAGCAGACATTCAATTAATATTCACTTAATAAATAAATACATGAATTAATGGGTATATGCCCCCTTCATTTTTCTACAGAAATAGGAAGATAATAAGAATGCAGGAAGGTATAACTGTTGTAAGTCCCAAATTATAGAGACCAGGAACACTATGTTGGGAAAAGAGATGTACCTTTGGTAGATTAGAGAAGATTCCTTGGTAACATGAGTCAGGGTTTCTGCGAATAGGGATCTAGATGTTACGTCCTTTTGGATGAATAGCAATTAGATATAGTTTCAAGAAGGTTCCTAGAAAAAGACTATAAATGCTGGATTTCAGGTAAGTTGGATCTCATTGATCAGTTTATTACAAAAGGTTTCAGAGATCATCTTGGTGATTAGGATATAATATTTCAGTGTTGAGGCCTTAAAGACAAGTTCCTGGGATTTTTAAGTCTCCTTAAATTGAGGAGTCAGCCTTGATGGGGTTGAAGATGAGAGGACCTTCTTACAGAGTTCTCATGAATAAATTCAAGGAATATTGATTTCTAGATCTATAGGTCTGAAATGAAAAAAAGGGGGGAGGGAAATAGAGGTTGAAAGGCCTTGGATTACACATGAGGTATTTTTTTAGAGGTAAGAAATACAGTCTAGCATGGAGTGTCCATTCCTAGAGGCAGGATTCCCTCACAGGGAGTTGAAATATCCATGCGCTTGTCCCGTTGCACGCTTGTCCTGTCGTCCCCAGGAGCCCACCTCATGTCTGACACTTCCTGGTTCAGGGGGCAAGATGTTTTTGAAAGACTTATCAAAAGATTCATATATCACCCACATACTCTTTTTTCTTTTTAGGTACAACAATCATTTGAATCACCAAGTACTCGGGCCCAGATGCCCACTGTTGAACGGCTATCCATGACAAGATATTTCTACCTGTTTCCTGGAAATTGAAAATAGTGAGTATGGATAGTTGTACATGGTGAAATAAATGGAAGATGACATTTGGTGGTGAGGTCCAATGACTAATGACAGCTGACTGCTTGGATGTTCAAATTAATGTTCTCATCTCTATTATACAATTAGTCAATTAATCAATCAAGGAGGTAAGGAAATCCAAGGCAGGATGTGATAAACAATGAGAGACCCGGGAGAGCAATCAACTAAATTTGAAATGTATTCATGCTTTCATTATTAATTATATTCATTTATCTTTCATGCTATCTCTCCCTCTCTCACACACACACACCATACACACGCCAAGTTACCAAACATTACATGTGACCCTGAAAAAAACAGAGTGAACAGAGGAGCTAAACATAGAGAACGTAAGTTCCCTAGTGCAGAGATCACATTACTGACATGGACCTCCCCAACAGTATAAAATATTCCCCAGCCTGTAACATTTGTGTTGTGCAGACTCTGGTTCTTAGACGGTTCTCACAGTGTAGACCCAGATGACCCTAAAGTCTGATTTCAGACTCTCAATTACTTCTGAGAAACTCCTTCAATCTCCTGTGTTAATATATAAACTCCTTCAATCCCTGTGTTAATATATAAACTTCTTTGGTTTTATAATATTTAAAATATTTGGAATAGGTACATCAAGGTTAGACTCAGGGATTAATTTTTCTGCTAGTAACAGCTTTATATCACATATTAAAAGCATGTCACTAATCTTCTCAGAAACACACTTAAAATTATATTTTTTTAGTAAAGATTATCTCAATGGTTCAAATATTTACACACACAACAGTTTACTCTTTGTTTCTGACACTCCAGTTGCAAAATTGCATAGATATTTTACCCAACAGCTTCTGGTGCCTAATTCATCTAATATGACCATATCTAGGCATTGAAGTATTTGTCTGGCTAATATTAACCCACATTTACCATGCTCTAGATTCTGTTCTAGATGCTTAGAATATATAAGTAAACAAAATAAAAGATTTCCTTACCCTCAGAAAACTTGCTTCCAAGTAAGTACAGACAGACTCTGAATATAATCATAAGTCAGAGAGTGATAAGAGCTAAGAAAAAAGTGAAGGAGGTTAAGGGGAATACAATGTATGGGTGAGAGAGTAAATCATGTATTAATTATGCAGGAAAAGTGTCCCAGAGCAGAATAAATCAAGTGCACTGCCCAGGGGTAGAAACAGCTAAACTTGTTTAAAGAACTGCGATGAGGCAGTGAGACTGAATGAGAACTGCAGTGGGGAAAAGGCACAGACAGATTCGACGAAGAGGTGAGGAAGCTGATCCTATGGGCCTTGGTGATAACATGGTACATCTTTTAAAAATTTTATATTGAGTGAGATAGGAAACTCGTCAGGTACTTTTGCACAAAGAAGTAACATACTCTACTTAAGTTTTACAAAGAGCATCCTGAGTACTTTTTGGTGAATCCCCTGCCTGGGTCACAGATGGGAGTCAAAGGAAGCAAGGAGAGCTCATGGAAGAGGATAGAAGATTTGTGAGGAATGGGATGTAGGCTTTGGGGGATAACTATCTTGACCTGCTTTTTTTTCTCTTCTCAGGAAACTACAGGTCACTCAGCCCTCTTTTATCAACTTTAAGAAGCACATGCATTTAACTTTTCATACTTCAGTAAACGTGAATACAGAAGAATCTGGGTGCAATGGGTTATACCTTTAACTCCAGCTGTTTGAAAGGGTGACACAGGAGGGTTTCTTGATCCTTAGGGCTTTGAGACTAGCCTAGGCAGTATGGCAAGACCACTTCATCTCTTGAAAGAAAAATAAAAATCTACAATGAACTGTGTCTTTTTAGGTTCTGTAGTAAGAATATAACTTTGATTAACATGACAGGTAAATAAAAATGAAGTAGAAGCATAAAGAATTTTCTAGCTTTATGGCTCATGTAATATCCTCATTTCATTGACTGAAGAGAACTGGCTGTGACTTACTTTCAACAAAATGGTAAAAGGATGTAGTGTCTAAAACTACAATAAATCTATAGTAGTATAGATACCACATCACACACACATTATAATGGCTGCTATAAAAAGCAAAAACAAAGAGAAAATAACAAGTGTTGGCAAGGATGTGGAATAATTGCAAACCTGTGCACTGTTGGTAGGAATATAAGATGATACACCCTCCTTAGAAAATAGGGAGGTAGTTCTTCAGAAACAAAGTAGCATTACCAGCTGATCCAGAAATCCCACTTCTGGGTACAGACCCTGAAAAATTGATAGCAAATCTAAAATTATATTTGTCCACACATCATAACATCATTATTCACAACAGATAAAACATGGAGGCAACCCAAATATCCACTGACTAAAGAATGGATGAGGCAAATATGATATACATAACAACCCACAATACTTGTGACTAAGGAAAAGATGTCATTCAAAGGATGTTTATTAAGTCAAAGTTTGAGGATGTGCTCCAGGAACAACACAAACCACAGTAGTCTCCGTGCCTGTTTCCTGGTGGGAATTTGGGAACATCAGCCTTTAAGGGAGATAGGGCATACAGAAAGAAAAAGGAGCAGTGTGGTGGCCACTGAAGCAAAATGATTACATTCTTGAGAAGCCCAGGAAATCTACATTTACAGATGATAAGGTGAATGTTAGAAGAGAAAAAGGAACTAGGAGAAGCATCAATTATGTAGATGACCCTGGGTAGGTGGAAGAATGTTTGATGTTGTCTTGTCTCTGTTCTGTGCCTGGGTAGATAAACTTATAATTATTTATTAGCATGGTATGGAAAAGACTTTAGTTTTAGGAACTAGATGTAACCTGGAGACCAAAGTTGCAATTTCTATGTCCTTGCCTATAGGGACCCAGAAAGGGATTTTCTCATGAATGGTCTGTGGGACAGTTCTTGCAGTTGTTTGAGGCCTTTCACTTTTTAGCAGGGACCTGGCAAGTGCATAATGTTAGTAACAGCTGTTCATTTAGTTCATTAGTAACAGAACCCCCTTCCAAATGAACAGGCTGTTACAAACTCAGCCTTCAGGCTTTACCTTCCCTTTTGCATAAGAAATGGGGGTTGGTAGTCCTGAGATTTTTACTTTCCTTTACACATACAAAGGAAAGAAAGGAAATTCTGAAAACATTATGCTAAGTGAAATAGGGTAGTCACAAAAATCCTACTGTAGAGATCCACTTACATGTGGTGCCTAGTGAAGTCAAATTCTTAGATACAGAAAGTGGAATGGTGGTTTTCAAGGGCTCAGGGGAGGAGGCAATGGGAGTTATTATTGAGTATAGAATCTCAGATTCATAAGACGAAAAAAATTCTGGAGCTGGATAGGAACCATAGTCATATTACAGGAAAGTAATTCCCAACATTAGGAGTCACATAAAGTCCAAATAGGTCCTTGGCTTCTCACTCAAGAGAAAGAGTTCAAGGGTGAGTTGACAGTGTAAAATGAAGGTAAGTTTTATTTAGGAAATTAGAAGATCTACGCCACAGAAAGAGCATAGGCTAGTTCTCCCTGCTGAGGAGAATAGCACCTTTAGTGTTCTGTTTTGTTTCGTTTTTTAATTTAAGCAATGGCTTCATCATAAGCTAAGGAGGGAAAGCGTGCATGCTAATCTATTGCACTAGGGTGTAATGAGCTGTGAGGTGAGGGAGCTGCCAGTTTCTTTGTCATCTTGGTTTTGACTATTCTTGTTCCATTACCAAATCCTGTCCTGGATCAGGGTGGTTAGGGGCTCTTTGAGTCCGTGTCGAGTCAGTGTTAATCAGTGCCTGCTGTTTCCCTGTCTCAGTTACAGGACACTATGGATGTGTTTTGTGCAGTTAGAAATGGCTAAGGTGGTGCATTTTGTGTTACATATATTTTGCCACAATAAAAATTTAGAAAAAATGATGATATCATCAGAGGTAAGAGAGAGAGAGAGATGAAGAAAATTGCCTGAGGGCAAATATGATCAATTCCATAGAGGAGAATTAAGCTACTGTGACATCAATGGAAGAAAAATTGAAGTTTGAATATATTATTTAATATTTTAAAGTTAATCAGAAAAGAATTGAAAATCACATCATGATCAATTATTGGGGAGACAGGACAGAGGGGGCTCGGTGTTAGTGAGCTGCATCTCAGTTTTTGTGAGGAAGTCAGTGGCATCGTGTGTATTATATATGTCAGGAAATAGAGACAGAAAATGGTCCATATTGAGAACTTTAAAGATTACCACCAGAAAACAAAATCGGAAATAATTTGTGGAAATGACTTCTGGCACGGGGGACTTAAGGTGGGGAGAGCTGATCGGAGCATGTAGTTTTGGTTATGTGCCCATGAGAACTACTGGACTAGTTACCTTGTGGATGTAGCAATTTGAAGAAAAAAAATTAAGATTTAATCCATCAGCACTTTTAATACTATACCACCATCCAAAAATCAGATAATCCTTAGTGTGCTGATTTTTAAAAAATATTTGTCATACATTGTGAAGTCAAGAATGAAAAGTAAATTATTGGTAATATGATTGTATGATCCTGGCACTATAAGAAAAAAAGCTATAGGTAAATATGTGTCTGTTGGTGATCTATTGTTGAGTATCAAAACACTCCAAAATTCAACGGCTTAACACAATAAGCATCATTGTTCCCAAGGGAACCAGCCAGCTGAGTGATTTTCTTGTTTCTGCTGGTATCATCCCCGTGTCTGAGGTCACCTGCACAGAGGGTAGGTGTCTCTACTGAACAGGATGGGTTTCATGTGTTTGGAAGGAATCTGGCTAAAAACGACCTTGGTTGAGATAGCTGGGCTCTCCTCAACATGATGTTCCTTAGCTGGGATCCAGCCCAGGCTTATTTGTGTGGAGTTTCAGATGTCGAAGAGGGAGAAGCGCACAGGCTTTGTAAAACCTGGGCCAAGAACTACAGAACATCCCTCTACTGTGTCATGTTGGCCCAAACCAAGTCAAAGGCCTAGTTCAGAGTTGAGGCAAAGGGAATTGGTATAAGGAGACCGTTAATTAGGACCACTGATAAAATCAGTATTGTATTAAGTGTTTTACAAAAGTATAAGAAAGAAATTCACAAAGATGCAAGCTAAACATATAATTGTGGTTACTTTGTCTTGTGAAGTTAAAGAAGCTGGATGATGCTTTTTCATTTTATAAACTTTTCTATTGTTCTACTGTTTCTATTTTAATGGCAAACACATATCTATTATTAAAAAATAATTTAAGTAAAAGTCCCTTGTAGATTTCACAAACAAAAACTTATGCCTGGGTCTCATGGATAAACAATACTGTAGTTGACAAATGAGCAGATCTGGAGAGGAAAAAGAGGAGAGATTACAACGTCTCAGGGCTTTGAAGTTACAGACCAAGGGCAAGGAGGGTCAGGGACATGCCAAAAAATAAAAGAAGTCTCTGCCCCTCCCTCTTGGTATTTGACTTGAAGCAGGCTAGAAGTATTGCCCTTTGGCAGTCCTTAGCAGCCTCTTTCTCCCTTCATTTTCCAGACTCACACTTCTGGTACTGAGCAGGCTCAGTGAAGTCTCTACCATTTAAAGGTTGGTAGTGGCACAGAGACAAATAGGGGTTTAATTTGATTTACTAATAGTTTTAAAAATAGGATGGAAAGCAGAGCGCAAAGACCTGGGTTTGAATGTGCATGCTTTCATTCCAATAACTTCGTTCTATCACAGGGAAAAGACATGTTTTACTTCCCGTTTTCCAAAGGAAAGAATTTATATATAAGAGCAGGAGCATAATTCATCTTGGCAACAAACAGAGAATTTGAAAAGCTGCAGTTTCCCAGTTAGGCAGTATCAGCACGCTAGGTCCTGACTGCTTTCACTTTCAGATCTTCGGCACCAGGAGTGGAAACAGTCATGGCTGGTGAGTAGCTCTAGTTTTTTGGCTCATAGCTGTATTTTGAGGGAGTTACATACAGTTCAGGAGAAAGAGGGAAGTGTGGAGGTGGTTCTCACCACGTACAGCCATTTCACTCTGGGCGTGGAGGGAGAGATGGGGGGCCAGCAGTATGCATGCTGGCAGTATCTTTCTTTGTTCATATGTAATAGTGTCTTGAAGGAAAGACAAATGTAAACAATTCTGGATCCTTAAACTTTTCCTATAATTTTAGGTTTTCATTTTAACTCATAATAAGCAGACATTCTCACCTACTTTACTATGTTGTCAGGGGAGGACCCACACAGTTGAGCAGAGTAATGTGCATTTCCTCCTGATTTCTGCTTTCTCGGCCCTTTCACTGGCAGCAGCAAGTCAGTCCGCTGCAATCTGTGCCCTAAACCTCTTCAGGCTGAGCCGCCCCGTCAGCCCAGAGGAGTAGAAACAAAAACAGATATTTTATAAGCGTACTGTGTTTAGGTTTTACTGCTGCACATACTGAAGATAATGTCTTTTAAACTGATTATTAATAAAAATGAAACAAAGAGGGAATCACGAGTGATACAAATATTAAGTCAGCTCTCAGTAAGTTCTTTGGTAAAGTCATTTCACTTCTCTAAATTTTTCTCCACATTTGTGAAAAAGGAGAAGGGTGAACAAGATGGGCACACCAAATGTGCTCCTGGGCATAGCGGGTTTGGCATCAACTGAGAAACTGTTAGAAATCAAAGTTCATAGGCCCCATTCTGATCTGTTAAATCAGAATTTCTTGGGATGGGGCCAGGAAGTTCTGTTAGTCAAGCCTTCTAAATGATTCGAATGCACATTAAGATTTGAAAACAACAAGCCTAGAATGGGATATGGGAGTTCTGTCCATCTGAAAGCCTGTCTTTCTCGCAGCTCAGAGATCCCTGGAGGAAGACCCAGTCAATGCAGTGAAGCTGATCGCCAGGAACATGCTCGATGGCATTTTTGATGACTTGATGGAAAGTAGTGTGTTAAATACGCATGAGTTGCGCAAATTAGGAGACGGTGTGACTCTCATCGTGAAAAACACTGAAAACCTGTTTGATGATATCAAAGAGAAAACTCAAAAGGCCGGCAGAATACTTACGGAACGCTTCCTCAACACCAAGGGTCAGCTGAGTTTAGGTGAGTAGAGCCGCTGGCCGTGGGCGGAGCTTGCCTTCTCTCCCACCTTCTGATGCAACTTCTTTCTCCTTTATTTCTCCTGTTTGCAAGTGAAGAATGAACGATCCTCATTTCTAGGATATTTGACTGTCTATCTTATTTGCTACCAAAATATACCCTGATCTACCCCAATTATTTTTATACTGCTACCTTTTTTTTCTTTAACAATTATCCTCAATCATTTGATAAAATTTACTTTTTTATTATATTATGTCTTTGGCTGCTGAGATGTAAGCTCCATGAGGCAGGGATCTCTACTTTGTTCATGAATATATCCCAAACACATAGGAAGAACACCTGAGCATCATAGGTGCTCAATAAAGGATTTTTAAATGAATGAATGGTGCTAGAGCCTTATTAAATTAAGTGATCGCCTTTTGCTAGTCTGGGCCTCTCTGGTTGTATAATGTGGAGTCCATACTCATTCCTAGATAAAGAATGTTCTACTATCCTCTGCTTAACTTTGGTTTTACCTCAGAAGGAATTGTCTGGAAATCTCTTTCTACTAAAAGAAGGCGTAAGTAATTTGAGGGTTAATGGAACATAGGTGTTTCTTTCTCTCCAGAGCATGAGTTTGCACAATTTTTCTTTGAAAGGTAGTAAATATTTCAAGCTTTGTGGATCATATGATCTGTCATAACTGAAATCTTCTATTATTGCACAAAAGCAGCAGTAGAAAATAAGGACATTTGAGTATTGGTGTGTTTTAGTAAAACTTTGTTTATAAAAGCAGGTGTCCAGCTGAGCTGGACCTGCAGGCTATAGTTTAGTGACCCCTACTCTAAAGTACAAAATACAAATGGGTATATTTTCCATTCTTGCAACTCCCTCTGGGATTAATTTTGTTGTAGAAAAACTAACTTTTATACACAAACGGACTTTCCTTCCCCACAATGAAAATGCCACTAGAGATGAACTTTGATTAAAGATTTTGATTATTCCTTGAATCTCATCTGTAAGCAAAAAGATAATGAGCTCTTATTTGTTTCCTGGAAATTCTGCCTCCCTTTTTGCTTAGCAGAAGGCTATCATTCTCTAAAACAAACATGCAGCTTGGGAAATAGGACAGATCTCCAGGCTTCATAGAATAGCCCCATTTATTCATCAGTGCAAGGGGAAGAACTTGAAATGTGTATGTTCTAGAAACTTAGTTCTATTAACCTGTTTTTGATATTATTTCAGATTATCTTCCTGAAAATGAAGATGATCAATCTGAGGAAAACTCTGCATCGTCTTCCTCTTCTGCAGGTAATGGCCTCCAAATCCCAGGTGCCAGTCAGAAACTCTTAGACCTCTGTTGACATGAGAAGGTGTCCAAGTACAGATCTAGGACTCCTATGTTCTCAGTCCGTTTTCATCTTTAGAAATGATCTTTGGAGTAGAGCACTGATTCTTACACTTTTGTTCATTTCACCTCAGAATCTGAAGAAGAAATCTGATACAGCTTTCTTTTGTATCTTCTAAAAAAGAAAATAGAGATAAAAAGAAGGCTAGATCAGCCAAGGCAAGGGCTGTATCCCCCATGGGTAAATTAGCACCAAACCAAGTGATTCATAGAATCCTCCAGACATCATTTGGGTTAAGACATCCCTATGGGGGTGCAGAGGGAGGTTATGTTACAGTGGAAAGACCACTGCGTTGAGGTTCAGACAACATGGGTTTATCTCTCACCTCTGCTTCTAACAAAGTCCCTCAAAAGTAAGGTTGGCACTTACGTTCCTGCCCCTCAATTCTCCTCAGAGTCCAGAATTGATAGTGGAGATGAAGAAACTGAGCAGGATGCTGGATTATCGGTTCAGACGTCAAGTCTAGCACTGACAGGTAATTTCTATTCATGGACGTGTACGGGCATTATTTGAGCTAAGGCAGATTTTAAAAGGGCTATGCTACAGAGTAACAGAAAGAGAACTGGCACAAAAGCCAAAAATGCTATAATACCTAGAGACAATCCCTGCCCCAGACTATGCATTCTGATGTAAATATCCCCATCTTTCTCAGACTCATATTTTTTAATGAGATTAATACTATTTTAAAAATAATTTATCAATTAACAAAGGTATAAGAAACTACTAGCTGCACAGACAGAATAAGACATAGTTAAGAAAAGCACATACAGAATGAGAAACAAAACCACACAACTCAGCACAAGACACACATACTACAAGGTCACCAAGGAGCCTAATGAATTATTGGGCTATGTTAAAAAACTGTAGTGTCTGGAAAGGGCGATGTTGATAATGTTGTCTTCTAAGTACCATATTTTCAAAAGTTTTGAAAAAAAATTACAAGTAATGAGAAACTTCTAATCATTTTTCAAGGTTATATCCATTCAGCATATTCTACTTGAACACCTTTAGTGTGCTGTTCTAGTCAGCGATTACAGCAGTGAGCAAGACAGAAAGATCTCACTCTAATGGCATTTACAGTGCAGTCAGTGAGGGCAGACTCCTAACAAACACATGAAAAATGAATGGGATCATTTCAGAGAGCGCCCAAGAGAAAAGATCAGGCCAAAATGTTGGGTGGAGGTGGGGGTGGGGAGGAGCTGATCAGGGGAAGCTGTGCCCTCCCCAAGGTAGTGCCAGTTTAGTAAATACCTGAAATATGGAGGCATTCTGCCAAACTCCAAGGCAAAACAGTTCTGTAGAAAAAAGAAATGAGACCAAGGACTCCCAGATAGACATGGTCTTGTCCTGTGAGAGGGTTACAGCCAATCTGACTGGGGAGAGGGAAATCAGGGGCCAGTATCTTACTAGGAGCTGTTTAGGAGTCAAACCCAGGTCAAATCACTTTAGGGGTGTTTAGTCATTGGAAAAGACTTTGGATTTTAATTGCAATAGAAAACCTTACATTTTTTTTAAGGCAACTGTGTCACCATAGTTGGCATTCCTTACAAGTTCTAGGCATGTTGTATATCCTTTGTTCAGCCCAGCCATCTATTATAGTTAACAACTATCACTAAAACGAGTGTGTAAAGCTTATATAAGTACTAAAAAATGTTTTCATGAAAGCTAAGTTTTTAATCTTAGCTCTAAATTAAATTGACATTAAACAAACAAAAGCAATATGAAAAATAAGAAATCACTCTCTCTGGGTATGAATTTGGCAATCCCTTTCACCAAAATGTAAATAAGGTGGTCCCAGCTGAGAATCTTTTTGACAACTCTTCAGTGAAAGAGAACTTTTAATCTCCCACTTTTCCTTCTCTACCTCATTCTCTTTTTCCCTTTCTTCCCTTCTCTTGACATCTGCTTTATTTTCTTTCCACTGACATTCTATTTCTGCTTTCTCTGTTCTTTCCTCTTCTCTTTTTTCCTCTTTGTTCTTTTTCTTCCTCCTGGGATTGACTTTTCCCCCACCAGACTCAGTTCTGGCTTGTGTCTCCCTGCCAATGTTGAAACCATTACATGGCAACAGAGTCAAGTAAATTGCAACTGCAAAGGTATGACCTGATGTTTTATAGCAAAAAATTTATAAATGATGAATTTTTCCATCCTTTATACTACCCTAGAAGTTTTTGAGCAGAGAAGTGATAGGATAAGTGTAGAATCATAAAGGCCAGATGAAAGTTGTTTAAATATTTCAGTTAGGGGATAATAGCTTTTAGATTGAGGTTGCAGCAACAGAGATGAGAAGTGGTTAAATTTGGGATGTATTTTGGAGGCAGAATCAATGGCAACTAACAAATGGATTCAATATGGTATATGAAAAAGACAAGTGAATCAAAGATGACACTAGGTTTTTCCAAATAGGCGAGTGATATCATTTACTGAGTTGAAGAAAACTGGCGTGCTGGAGAAACAATTTATAGGAGTGGATAGATATTAGGAAATGTACATTTAGTTTGAAATGTGTTACCTCCAAGAGTAGAGATTGAATAGGCAGAGGGATGTCCAGCTGAAGAGTTCACAGAGAAAGCAGGGCTGGGAATAAATCTGGGGATTCATAACCACATAGACAGTATTTAAGATGAGGCTAGAAGATGCCACTTAGGCAAGAGCACTGCAGGAAATGATAGAGTGTCCCATACAGAACAACCCAACTCTTAGAGGAATGGCAGGAGAACTAGCAATTCAGACAGATGTATTTGGGAAGACTGGCTGGAAATGTAGCATACCAAAAGCCTGGAGCATGTTTTCAAGAAGGAGGATGTGGGCCTAGTAACCCTAGAATGCAGAGGCAGGTGGATTGCTTGAGCTCAGGCGTTGAGACCAGCCTGAGCAAGAGCAAGACCCCATCTCTACTAAAAATAGAGAAAACTAGCTAGGCATTGTGGCAGGTGCCTGTAGTTCCCACTATGCCAGAGGCTGAGGCAAGAGGATTGCTTGAGCCCAGGAGTCTTAAGTTGCTGTGAACTATGGTGATACCAATGACACTCTACTCAGTATGGGGGAGTGAGACTCTGTCTCAAAAACAAGGAGGGTGAATGGTTCAACTGTGTGAAATGGTAAGAAAGCAGCAAATAGCCAGTGGTAGCCTTGGTGACATAAGCCTTACTTATTTTATGTAAGCAGTGAGAATAACAGCCAGATTGGATTGCATGCAAGGAAGACAAAGTGGAAATAGTGAAAACAGACAATGCCTGTAAGAAATGTTATAGATAAGTGAAGCAGAAAAAGGTGACATAGCTGGAGTGGAAACAGGACCAAAGAGAGGGTTTTTAAAAGGTGATTGATACTAAGGAACGCCAGTGGTGATAACACAATGGTGAGAAAGGGAAAAATAATGTAGAACATAGAGATGAACAAATCCTGAGTAAAGTCCTGTGGGTGGGAAGGGAAATTCAGAACATAAGTTGAGGAACTGCACTTAGATGGTGAGGAGGAAGGACACATCTTTCTTTGTAGTAGAAGGACAGTAGAGACAGAGTAGAGATGTGGGTAAATTGATGAATTTGGTCCTTAAAACAATGAAAAACTTTGAGGCAAAAATATGATAAGAAAAAGTAGTCTTGTTGCCCTAAGGGCAAACAAAATACCAGATTATACCTAATAGCTCAAGTATTGGAAGATCCCCACTCATTAAGAGAGGTTATAAACTTTTTTTTAAATAATTTTATTAAATCATAATTGTGTACATTAGTACAATCATGGGGCACAATGTGCTGACTTCATATACAATCTGAATATTTTGGTTGAACTATTAAACATAGCCTTCATGGCATTTTCTTAATCACTATATGAAGACATTGATATTTTACATTTAATAAGTTTCACCAGTACCCTTCTATGATGCACCGTAGGTGTGATCCCACCAATTACCCTTCCTCCACTCATCCTCCCCCCTCCCCTCCCCCTATAAACTTTTAATCTTATCAGACACCATTCTAGATACTGGGAATATGAAGATGAATGACCCCTCCCCTATCATACCTAATTCAGCTTCTAGCACAGTAAACATGATTAATATACAACATAACAATTGTTTATTTGGGGTATTGACATGTAAGAATAGAAACACAGGGAAAGTCATAGTGAAGTTCTGAAAGAATTCATGGAGCTTCTATCAGAAAAGGTGTTAGAGGTTTTCTGTATGGCCTTGATGCAGGAAATGCATAGCCACTGCTTCACACAGTCCATAATTTGTGATCCACAGAACTGTCCAAGAGCGCCTTAGGATGGGTAAGTTCCCAGTAAGTAGAGAGATTGGTAGTAAACATAATAGAGATACTGAAGTGGTGTTCAAATATCTGAGTTGTGATTTGACTAGGCTGGATGAACATTAGGATTCCTTCCAAATCTGAGATTCTGTATTGATATTACTCTAATGTGTTGGATCTGAAAGATTAGTCAATGCTGTGAGCACTAACAAAAACAGAAATTTATGATGGGATAAGTAAGAAGCAGAAAGAAAAAAGGGGAACACCTTGCATTTTGTTTGCTGCAAAGAAATTTTCTAATTTAACTGAACTTTTCCATGGAATGGTAGTCTGCATCCCTGAGGACTAACGGCCCAGCCAAATAGCCGCATGATTTCAAGGCAGCAGATATTATTGCTTAATCAGGTATTTTTTTCTTTTAGATCCTCAGGAAGCCCAGTGTACCCAACTTAACAAGTTGAAACTTTGCCCCCGTGATCGTTTTCATAAAATGAAGACAAAAATGACAGATGAGGTAATATGCTTTGAAATAGGGACACCCAGGATTGACAAGACACTGGAGACTTACCAGGAGGCCTTGAGATCAGGACAAAGAGCACAGGATGCCATCTAATCCAGTGTTCTTCCCAACAGCCTCTCCTGCTTCTTTCAACCCATCCATCCACAAACTCACTAAACACCTCTGCACCCGGTACCTGAAGCTGAGATCCCTGAGTGGACACTCACACTGAATACATTTTTCAGTTGGGATTTTGTCTCTTTCCTTGTGAGGCTGTACTTCCATTCCCAAGTTTTCTTTCACCCACTTCATAATTAGGCTGGCATGTTTTATATGAACTTTGGAAGCAAAAGGGAAGAGAAGGCTGGGGTGAATCCTTCTGTGTCTGTTAATTGCAGATATATCCAGTGATGGAGAGGGAGGGCCGAACTCGCCTAGCCCTCATCATCTGCAACAAAGAATTCAACTATCTACCTAATCGATGTGGTTCTGAAATTGACCTTTTGGGAATGCAAGACCTGTTGGAAAACCTTGGATACTCAGTGATTGTAAAAGAGAATCTCACCGCTGAGGTAATGCCCCAGGGGAAGGCCAAGCTCCCTTACATGTTAAGGAGTTTTCAGCATCTTCCTTGATAGCAGCACTAGCAAAGTGCCTGCTATTATAGGAGTTGTATGTGCTCCAGAACAGAATCTCCTGTTTCTCAGCCTTCTTCAGTGCAAACATGTAGAGACAGTCTACATAGTCGTATTTTACTAGAAATGTTGGGCTTTTCTGAAGTTCTCAATGTGGGAGCCAGGGATTACTTGATGATCTGGATGAGACAATAATTCTTGAAATTGCTTGATACCCACAGAATGAGCTTGTGAGATTTTTACAATGTCAATATCATGTGTCTAAATGCAAAGGCAAGTCTACCAAAATCATACGCACACCCATATAAAGGAAACTTGGCGATTCTAGGTCTTCCCCAAGTCCCTTTAGGTAGAACATTTTATACCTTTCTACAGTTCTATAGTGAAGAAATTTGGTAAATTTTTCTAATTTTTGTCAAAAGAAAACCTGTTTGTCTGTCTCTCTCTGTTATTCTTTCTCTTTTAAAATAAAACCTACAGGAACACCACTGTAAAATAGATTAAAGCAAAGTGGCCTAATTGGTACCTTAACATTTCACTCAGCCTTCATTTCACTCCATCTGCCAGCACCTTCAGAAATCCAAATTTCTGCTGAAATCCACTGTCTTACATTCCATTCAGTCCAGATCCACCTGTTTCCTCAGAGCCAGTTCCTTTTTGTGAACTCCATCTGCTGTTTGAGCACAAACTGTGTCTGGAGAGCTCCTCAGTAGTGACTCTAGAATCTCTTTCAGGAAATGAAGAAAGAACTAGAGCAGTTTGCGTCCCGCCCAGAGCACCAGTCCTCAGATAGCACATTCCTGGTGTTCATGTCGCACGGCATCCTAGAAGGAATCTGTGGGATAAAGCACAGGATGCAGGAGCCAGACGTTCTTCATGATGACTGCGTCTTCCAAATTTTCAATAACCAGAACTGCCGGAGTCTAAAAGACAAGCCCAAAGTCATCATCATGCAGGCCTGCCGTGGCCGTGAGTCTCAACCTGGACACTGCAAAGCTTGGTTTGGGGATCCTGGGGAGTGACCACGTGCCTTTTTTCTATTACCATTTTCCTAAGGATGGGTATGGGAAACAACTTTAAGTATTATTTTCAGGTCCAGCCCAGAAAAAAATCATATTGTATTGTCTACACCATTCTATCAAGAAATGATAAGTAACATGGAATAATGAGAAATGTCCCGAATCAATTGGGAATATGCTGTCAACATGGTCATTCTGAACTTAGCTGGTCTCTGTATTATCCCCTGTTAGTGAGGGAGTCTTTCAAATGCTAGTAAGATCTTGCATTTTTTAAGGAATGCCATGATGTAACGTACTAAGGTGAAGACACTGTGTGTGTGTGTGTAAATGTCACGTCTTCCATTTAACAAGGTGTCTCTTGCAGGAGGTAGTGGGATGGTGTGGGTGGCCGCTGACCTGGGAGAGGCCGAGGCCGACACACACGGCCAGCCCTTGCAGCAGCGCTTTGTCTGGAGTGACGCTATCACGATGGCCCACGTGGAGAAGGACTTCATCGCTTTCAAATCTTCAACGCCACGTAAGTGACTGCAGAAAGGAGAATTGCTAAATCTTTTTATTAACAGTCTTGTCTATGATCATCTCACTAATAGGCGCATTTCTGCTCTAATTAGTGGGTATTTTAGGTGGAAGAGACATTTAAAATTATGAGATTTTCTCATGATCAGAAAGTTATAAATCTTGATTTGAGAGAAACTTTTGAAGTTAGCAGCAATTTGGTGAGGATTCTGACCTAACAGTCTAACTATAAAAATTAAGACTTTTTTGTTCTGTTTGTTTTTAAAACATTGCATGGCAATGCATCATTTTCTCACTATTTGCCCCTTGGATCACCTATTTGTAATTAAATAAGCCAACCAGTGAAACTGTTACACTAGCTCCGTATAACCTACTACTGCTTAGCTTGTTATTCAAGTCTAGTCTTAGGACATTTTTTAACATTTAAGGCCTACTTATAGGATAATACATACAATAAAAAAATAATCAATCCTTATTTGGCAGGAAACTCAGAGTAGAAGGTAGAAATAGAGAACACTCTTAATCATTCCTGGTCAAATCTGTAGAAAAATCTCTTTAACAGTCATCCACAATATTGCTCTATCAATAGTTTAGTTAACGAGACTAACTTTAAAACCCTAGTTCAACACAATTCACAGTTGTAAGGGTTTTTGTATAGTAAATACAAACATTATTGCACGTAGAAGTCACTGGGTGTGGAAGGGCATTGTTAAAATGTAGATTTCTAATTCAGAAGTCTGATGTAGATCTTTACATTATGCCTTTCTGAAAAGCTTTATGGTGATGTCAGTGCTGTTGGTGCATGGCCATGGCCACAGGTACCAAGGGACCAGGGGACTCAGAGTGTGCACACCAGGAAAGAGTAAAAAGGCCATGCAGGCAACTCCCACCTCACAACTGGAATAGCTGCACTAAAAATTTGTTTTACATATGGGAGTTTTAATAAGACTTTATTTGAAGGAAGAATGCTACACTTTTAGCTGTTAAAGTTAAAAAGACATACACATGTAAGGCCTGATTCATATTCTCAAAGATTGTTTAATTTAGTTGAGGAAAAACAGTCTACCTTTATGTAAAATTCTTGCTTTATTTTTTTTTTTAGTATACATAATTGTGTGCTCAGACCGGGTAGAGTGAAGGGCCATACTAGGCAGACATAGTTACTGAACCTCATGGATTTTAAAGTCAGGCCAGGAAGTCAGAAATTAATTGGGAAAAAAGACAGGCATGGCACAGGCACGATGTAACAGAAGTAAATAGCGATTGTCAGCTGCAATAAATGCTTGAAAGAAAAATTTGTGCTTGCATTTGAAAAATGAATGAATTAATGAGGTCCAGGGAAGGAACAGAACATTCTAACAGGAAAAGCAGTATGCATCGAAACCTGAAGACAGGAGAAGTGCAGAAGAGAGGGCTGGGTGGCTAAGAGCAGAGCCAGGAGGGGCTGAAGCGCCAGGCAGGGGCCAGAATTTCCTAGTACTAGAAAATTGGTAAGATTTAACGAAATTAAATGATCATATTTTTATTTTTAAATGATCACTCTGGGATCACTTTAATTTACTGAATAGATTACAGTATAGCAAGAGTGGACATAGAGAGACAGGTTAAAATGCTACTGCAATTTTACAAGTCATAGGTGAGAATGATAGTCTTGGGATGAGATTAACTGTTGAATCCAAGAAATAATAAGTATGTAAAATTAATTTTATGTGTAGTTTGGCAGATATAGTAGGTGAACAAGAAGGGATAATAAAAGTGACTTTAATGTTCGAGCAGATGACTGTGGTTCATTTGTTAAAATGGATGTCTTGTGAGGAGGTTCAAGATGCCTTTGGCATATTCCAAGATGAAATGAAGAGCAGAGAGTTGCATAGTTGTAGTTTTCTGAGGATAGACCTGTCTTAGAGATAGGACTTGGGAGGGGCTGACCTATGAATGATATTTAATATGCTAAAAATGACTGAAATCACCTAAGAATTAAGATTAGTGTGATAAAATGTTCTAATGTTGAGGTTAGAGGAAGTCTAGAGTTTATAGAAACATTAGCCAGCAAATCTGACACTCGAAGTGAGGTCAGAGAATGAGAAGGGGAACTGGGAATCCTACCAACAAAGAAACTGTTAGACTTGCAAGCAATTTGTGATGGGAATAAGAGATCAGATGAAGGTGAGGGCTGATGGTGACATAGGGGAAAGTCACTGGTAAAGCTGATATTGGAGGTAGGAGGGAGAAGGCGGACAGGAGCGAGCATGCTAGGAAGAACTCGGATAGTGACTATAGACAAATTTGAAAATTTTGACTGTAAAAAAAAGGAGAAACAGTAGTACTCATTTTTCTTAAAAGATAGAAGAGACTTGATCACACTGACATGCCAAAGAGAAGTAGTCATTTAAAAATGTTTATACAACAGAACAGTAAAGGCAAAAAATTATGGTATGAAGCAACTGTGCTTAAGAGGATGCCTAGAATTAAGACAGTTCATGAGGTGGATTCTTTTTTATTATTATTACATGGTTATTGCTGAAAGGACTTAGGCTCTTTTCTGCAACTTGCAATTCCAGAAGCCATAGTTAGTCTTGCCTGCTAAAAAGGTCAAGGAGATTTATAATGGAGGGTGCCTGGTGATTTTCCCTGTGCCTGCTATGGCAAGCTGAGGTATTGTCTTTCTTACGCTTTGGGCTCTGGTTCTTACTTCTAAACACCCAAATCAGAATTTGTCCCAAAAACATGGCTGAAGGATTCTTCTACATTTATACAAAGACCACAATTCCCCAATATTTTGCTACCTTTTATTTGCAGATAATGTTTCTTGGAGGCTTGACAAGGGATCTCTCTTCATTTCCCAACTTATCTTCTACTTCAAAGAGTATTCTTGGTGTCATCATTTAGAGGACATTTTTCGAAAGGTAGGAGTATTCTTTTCTTTTCAATTTCATGCCCTAGAAAATTTGGTAGGACCATTTTCAAACTTTTATAAGGAATCCTAAAGCTCTTAAGTTATTTTAAAGCTTTCTTGTACTCCAAGCTTATTTTAAGAGGAAATATTTTGAAATCCTATTATGTTTAGAACTTGTGTAGATTTTCCCAATAACCTGGTTCTGAAAGATTTGCTCACTCTGAAAATTCTTTTCAGGGTACTTAATTCATTTGAGAATGTGCTATATCCCAGGAAAAACTAAAAATATCTTCTGTTTATGCTACTTAGCTACAGCTTTCATACACACTATAAATTTTCTCCCTCCTAAGAAAAGATTCCAAATTTTCCTTTTAGACCATTTCTGAAGGCTTTCTTTACTACTTTAGGTTCAACGTTCATTTGAGACCCCAAACATACTGACCCAGATGCCCACCATTGAAAGAGTATCCATGACACGATATTTCTACCTCTTCCCAGGGAATTAAAACTCATAAGAAGGATTGCAGGTAAATGTATCCTAGAAGCAGATACATTTGAATAGCCCTGTTCAGAAGCTATTCAGAGGGTAGCTATAGAATGAAGAATAATGATGGAATACCAGCTGCCCAGGGGTTGCTGAGGCTAATAATATCTGCTTTTTCATGGTGGCCCTCAGAGAAACCCTTGGTTTGCTTTGACTTCGGCCATAGAATGATGGCTATGTAGGAAATAGCAAGTCCATTGGCAGCCAGCTGGAAAACACTTTAATTTTAACTTCTCTCAAGCACCTGTGCTGTGAGTGCAGAATATTTGGTTCTGTTGCATGTACGACATAAAATAGTTGGAAATGTTACATGTAGCTGGTCTTTGTCCACCTCACTGAAGAAAGTCAGTTTTGCTGAGTCACATCCTTCCCTGTTTATGAGACTTGCCCAGATCACAGCCTCAGCTGACCAGCTACTAAATCTGTGCTGAGGCAGTAGATTTACTACTACAGATCTTCCCACTTGCAGACGGCAGGTCTATACATACCCATGTGAAAAGGTATTTGTCATAATAGAGATTAGATCTATTTATATCTTCCCTCTAATAGCCAATTATTCATATTCTCTTATCTCTACTTTTTCTAGGACAATAAAGGTACTATGGTGTGTATGAATCTGTCTTCATAAGGTTAATTTTTGATCAAGAATATTTTTATACCAAACTTCTCAACTGTCCCCTCTCCACAAACACCAGACTAAAATAACTCTGATATTATTGCCAAATAAATGATTAATAAACTCTTTTAAAATTATGCTTATTTTCTCATTTTAATCATAAAAGTCTCTCATGCCCATTGAAGAAAAGTATGTATATAAACAAGCATTAAAGAGAAAAAGTTTTAATATAATCATTGTTAACTCTTTTGAAACTCTATTTGTAAAAACCTTATTTTTATATAGCTCATTCATTTTGTATATTCAATTGTGTCTTTTTCTTCTATTATGTTATCATAACCATCACTAACAGTACAAAAATGTCCTAAATATATTTTTTATCTTATAATATCAATCAGGCATATGTAGTACACACTATTTGACTTTTATCCTACTTTTAAATGTTGTTTTCTGTGCTTATTTTCTATATACTATGTGATGATGGACATTTAATGCTTTGAATTTTGTGTAGGCACTTGGGTGCATTTTCTTTTCTTTCTTTCTTTTTTTTTTTAATTAGATAATAGCTGTGTACATTAATGCATGTGTGCCTAAAAGTGAAATTCCTAGATGCAAGTATAAATATTTTACATCTTTTGATAAACTATTGTCAAAATTTTATGCCAAATTATATGACTATAAGAAAATTAAGATAATGACTGATGGCTAGACAAATGTCTCCTTTTAGAACTGTTATACTAATTTAATTGGTGAAAGTATCAATTTAAGTGGCCTAACAAGAGGTGGCATACCTTTTGTTATTGACATCATTGGCCATTCTAACATCTTTATTAGCTAGGTTCTTTTTGCATAAATTGTAAGATAATATTCTTTTTCTTAAATATTTCTTAAAAGAAATATTTATTTCTTTTTGAAATAATTTATTTCAAGTTATGTATGTTTTCCTTATCAATTATATAAAATTTTTATATATGGCAACTATATTCTCTTATGGTCCTATCACATTTTTAAGTTAGCTGTTCAGTATTAAATTTATGTATGATATCATATGATAATGTGGAATATTCAGATTTTCAGTAATAGAATCAGTTCCTATTCACTTCTGTGTTTGATTCTAATTTTTTTAAGTTTAAATATTATATGACCACTTACAATTTTTTTAAATTAAAATATATTTAAAATATCTTATCCTTCTATATATTATATGGATTTACCTTTCTTTAAATTATATACATTTATGGTGAACTCTGATGAGGATATTGTTTTTTTTCAGTAAATTATGAATTGTCAAAGATATACCACTGGAATCATGCTTCTTTTTCTTACTAATTGTAACCTTGCTTTTACATTAAATTAGGATGTTCTGTGGGCTATTTGGGAAGGATATATAAGAAAGATCCTGGACTCTCGGATCTACATTAGGAAATTTTTTAACAAGGAATTGAAACCCTCTCAAAACCTTCACAAAAAAGTTGACATGAGCATACCACAGGTAATCTGATAATCTTCCAGGGAAAACAATAATAGCAACAACAAAGAAAAAACCCTATGTGTCACAGAAAATATGATCTAGAAAATAGAAAATCAGATAAGTAATCTCTCTGATTAGCATCTTTGGTGTTTTATGACGCCTTCTGTTAAATCCCACATTTACAAATTACTAATTATGATACTTTTAATAAATTAGTTAACTTTTCTGAGACTCGTTTCCAGGTATGGGGTGGGTGCTCGAAAAGCTGACTCTCACTGGGCAGGCACAATAGTATGGGCCTCCCTATTTCACGGCCTGTCACCAGTGGATGATTGACTGTGGTCAAAATCATTACTGTCCCCACACACTGACTTATCTGTCAACGCTTGTGTCCTATCGTATTGTTAACTATTGTTTGATAATCTTCATTAAGCCTCTCTTGTTCACATTTCCTTACTTTTTCTCAAATAGTACATGCTTCCAGGTGAATTTTAGAATGATTTCATAAGGGGTCTGATAATTAAAGACCATTTAATAGAAATTAAATATGAACCTTTATCTAGACTCCTGTTTTATGAATTTATTAAGTCATGTATTATTTTTTATCTTTAGACAAATGTTTACATTTTTCTTTGTATAACCTCCTCAACTTTTTGGATAAGGATATTCCTAGACATACTGTATTTTGTTACTGTTTTGTATGAGAATATTTTTCCTCTGTAGTTTTTGATTATTGCTGTGAGTGTACAGAAAATAAAGTGACGGATTCCCTTGAATCTTAAATATGTAGAAACTTGTGTTTAGAAGATTTATTGAACTTTTACCCATCTGGAGAATCTTTAATATCTGCAAATTATAGATTTGTTTCTTACTTAACAATATTCATATATTTTATTTTATATTCATGAAGTTTTATATTTACCATATAACCAGATAAAATAAGTTATTAAAATAAAGATAGTGGGCATTTCCAATTATTAGTATAGTCTAAATGCTTCCAGTATTTTATCATTGAATATTTTCCTAATGATTTAAGCCAGTTTTTTAAATTTTATTATTTTATTTTATTTTATTTTTCAGACAGTCTCACTATGTCACCCTCAGTAGAGTGCTGTGGCGTCACAGCTCACAGCAACCTCCAACTTTTGGGTTTAAGCAATTGTCTGACTTCAGCCTCCGAAGTAGCTGGGACTACAGGCACCTGCCACAACACCCAGTTATTTTTTGTAGCAGTTGTCATTGTTGGTTAGCAGGCCCGGGGCCAAGTTTGAAACTGCCACCTTTGATGTCTGTGGCTGGCACCGTAACCACTGTGCTACAGGCACTGAGCCAGCTAGTTTTTTTTTTTATTACGTCATAGCTGTGTACATTAATGCAATCAAGGGGTACAATGTGTTAGTTTCATACACAATCTGAAGTGTTTTCACCAAACTCTTTAACATACCCTTCATGGCATTTTCTTAGTTATTGTATGAAGACATTTGTATTCTGCATTTAGTAAGCTTCGCCTGTACCCTTCTAAGATGCACCATAGGTGTGGCCCCACCAATTGCCCTCCCAGCAATACTACCTTATAGTTTTAATT
>CAUYRH010132427.1:0-10644 GCA_963574655.1 Perodicticus potto
TTGAAGGGTTAGGAGAAAACTTCTAAATACGGATCAAAATTGTTCTCACAAAGTAATGAGAAAGTCTCTTGAACGTTATCGCAATCAGGTTGATGAAAATATCTCTGATTGTATCTGAAGCCCGTACACTGTACCCCATGACTGAATTATTGTACACAGATATGATTCAATAAAAAAAAAAAAAAGATGAAATCCAAAAGCTGAGAAGCAGGAGAAGAAAGCTCCCATAAAAGCTAGCATAAAAGAACTACATGAATTAAAAGAATCCCAGTGATGTGGTAACGGGACAGAGAAATGAAAGGACGAAATCCACTATACAGAAGTGGTGGGAATTTATACGACTGGAAAATGTGTTTAAAAAAAGAGAAGTGGTGGGAATGAATGAGAATATATTCGGTAAGTGGGCTTCGAGCAAAGTGTACTGCTGGTTTACTTGGTCTGTTTGATATATCACGAATTCTGCAGATATATTAGGAAAAGAAAGTTGTAGAGCATGAAATGTGTCTTCTTCATTTTTGCACAATTACTATAACATAAGAAAATATCTGAGATGAATAAAACACTGTTTCTGCCACTAGAAACATAAAATCTAAAGCGAAACCTCAACCACAAAAGTTCTCATTCTCCGAGCATCTCCTGTATCAGGCATAAGATTGTGCTCTTCACACCGTTACGTATCATGCTCACACTATCTCTTCCCACTGGGCACAGAAACACCTCGATTTGCTAGGACGTCATGTTCCTAGAGGCTATTCTAAGTCCATTTATGCAAAAGTGCAAAATGACTTTATTCAAGCTATCACTGACATCTTGCCGCGAGTTACTTCTGTATTGTTACCTAGATTTATGAACTTTTGTAGGTGCTCTAAACAAACCTAGTGCCAGAAACAACACCAAGAGGAAGAAGATGTGTTATCTATGAAATTCCTAAGTTGAAAGGTAGATAGAGGAGTTTCTCTATTGTTAACAAATGTGAACAATGAGAACCTAAGGCTCAAAGAAATCCGCTTACCTAAGGTCAAACAATTAGCAGGTACTGACCCCTAGGCCAAGCCCTGGGTTTGTGAGGCCACAAAACCTGTCCTTTTTGAAGATCTTACCAACTGTATCCTAAGACAGAATGAATGAAGGAGGCAGTGCTGTCCAGTGGAAAGACCAGAAGTTTTGACACCCGTTTCCAGCAGAGTTGACCCTGAAGCGGACTCCGAGAAAAGGATGTGAGTGTTAGTCATTTATTTGGAAAGTGATCCCAGGAAGCACCACCGGAGGAGTGGGAGAAGTGAGAGAGATAGAGAAGGAAGTCCACACAGGGTGTGTTAACAAGAAGATTAATTCTGTAAGTGGTAAGAAATCTCACTGGGACATCTGGGAAATGGTGGAGACCATACCTCAGAGTCGTCCTCCCTGAAGAGGACGTTGAGAAGTTCTAACACCCTCCCTTGCGGGCCCAGAGCTAGTCTCAAAGCCATTACCTCCAAATTCTGGACTGCCCCAGGCAAAGTCACAGGGGCTTGAAGGCAGAGACCTTTGACACAAAAAGGCTAGTGTGAGAACAGTGAGTGCCAAGAGGGTAAGAACAAGGCACAGACAGTATCTCTACAACTTCGGGCGGTCAAAGATAAGCTTGAATTATGACTCTGCTGGGCTGACTTTGGGCAAACAAAGATCTCGTCAACACGAACACATAACAACTGGTGTGTCTCTTCATCAGGAATAGTTCCTTATCTCCCTTTTTTCACCATAAAATCGGCTTTGGGCAGAAATGAAACCAATTTTCTTATAGGAAGTCCCAGTTCGTTTTGTGGTCCAATTGATTTTTTTTTTCATGTTGTATTTGGGCATAATCCTCTAATCTCCATATTCTCTGCAAACTGGTTTCAAATGTAAAAACTTGATCAGTTAAATTCAGGCTAAATATTTTGGCAGGAATCTCAGATAGGAGGCCCTTTGTGCCTCCCATTACGTCACATTGGGAGGCTTGCATCAGACCATTCCAACATTAGTTACGCTAAGATACATCGAGATCTCTCTGAGACTGTACTAAGAGATAAAAATAGCCATATTTCCAGATTCTTATGAGAATTAAATGAAATAATCAAAGCACCTAGTGCAACTCACGAGCACAATAAGGGCCACATTAATGAAAAGTACACTATGTGTGGACTAAGTACATGAAAAAGAGAAGGAACTACACTCAAATGTACCCTCCACAAAAGGCCATCATTTTAAACTGAGTTGGAAGAACAGATGAGGGAGAACTTCTTTCTGGTATGAGTTATGAAGGAGAACAAAAATACAAAGTATATAGCACAAATCGTGGTATGAATTGGGACAGCTGTGATGGAGAGAGATTGTGGAAGTGTCTAGATATCAGAGTAGCTGGAACTTTATTCTGCAGATGATGGAAGCCATCAAGGTGGGATTTTATTCTCAGAATCATTGGAGTTGTGTACTAAGGTGTCTGAGATCTTTTGTTTGCTCTTTGCGATCCTCTCTCACCTTTCTCCACCTTGTTTCCTGCTCCACGAAGCTGCTCTGTCTGGACCACATCAACAGGCTTTGTTGTTCTCTGGCTTCTATGTGGCTTTAACCAGTGGGGGCCCAAGCAGCAGCAGAGGGGAGAAGGAGGTAAGGGCACTTCCCCTGTCCCCTGCCCAGCACAGTCACTACAAGATGGCTCTGTCTCTCCACCTATGGAAACCGTTCCTCTGGAGGTGTGTTCTCCATACGATTGCCCCAACTCCAAAATCATGGCTTGGATCTTTCTCATACGCTGCCCATACCTTGGTGCATTGTTCCTTTATTGACCTCTCCTTGCATTATCTTCATTTGAGTTGCCTTATGTTTCCTGCTGCATTTATTAATAATACCAAAAAATGACATCAGGGAAAAAGACACTCAAAATAAGATTCTAGGATTAACTTGCCTATTTATTTTAGAGACTTATAAGAATGAAAGTTTGGATTATCTTACCTGGAGAGAATCCCTCTCCAGGCAAAGTACTGGCAGAGGGAAAGAGGAACACAGAAAGAGAACGTGTGGCAGAGAAAGGAGCTATGTGAGAAAAGAAATAAAAATAAAAAGAAGCTCTGATTACCAACCTATGCTGTGTGTCCTGTTGTTACAGACATCGGGATAGTATCAGCTATTTTCTTAGTTATTTCTTTTTCCTGTTTTTCCCCTGCTACCTTACATGAAAAATCTCAGTGATCTGTAATGGTTTTGTTTCAGGCACAGGTATGACTCACTTGCTGTCTCCCCATCATGACTCAATAGCAGATGAGACTTCATGCATCCCCTGTGATGAAGACACAAACTATCCCTGCAAATACATGTGGACGCTGAGGGGCCAAAGGAGTGGGAGTACCAGATGTCTTGTTCACCCCACTTGGACTGCAACTGGGTTCATGCAGAGTTCCAGCAGGAGGTCTGAGGGAGCGATGAGAATGAGGAGAGGAGGGTATTACTCCCCCACTCCCATGCTGCGAGTTGCCTCTAGCTGGCTGCATCCCACAAGCCAGGGTTACAGTTCCTATTGTTGTGGGTAAGACAGCCCTCTGCATTCTTGGTTCTTGGTATGCTCTTAGTGGAAGAATGACCACCAAAGGCAAAATAAGCCTGAAAAAAAAGTACATTGAGGAAGAGAAAGTCAGGTTTGTAGAGCAAGAGCAAGATATAGGTTTACAGAGAAAGATACATTTGTAATAGTCCATGAACGGACCTCCTCATCTCAACAAAAAAGGCCTTGGTTATGGTCTGCCATCCTCTTTTCTACTGTCTGGGTGGAGCCCTCCTTGTGGTTCAGTTGTCACTATGGGACCACTTAGATGGGAGGTTAATGACATAATAGCCTTAGGTTACTGTAGGGAACTTTCCAAATCCTGTTGTGCCTGGGCTGCCTGGTCGCACCTCCTTCCCCAGGTGTGGAAGGTGCTCAGCACCAAGGTGGGCAGCACCAAGACAGGGCCACGCTTACCCTTCTTCCCAGGTAGGGTGGCACCAAGACAGGGCCACGCTTATCCTTCTTCCCAGGTGGGGCGGCACCAAGACAGGGCCACACTTATCCTTCTTCCCAGGTGGGGTGGCACCAAGACAGGGCCACGCTTCTCCTTCTTCCCAGGTGGAGCAATTGCTCGAAGCCGGATCAAGATGGGGCAGCACCCAATCTGAGCACCTACCTTCTGTCCCCCAGGAGAGCCAAAGGTCCTAACTATCTACCTAACACTATCATAGAGGGTCGCTCCTCAAAACCACTCTGTTCAGGTTCTTATGACAACTCTCTCACTTACCGCTTCATGCCTATGGATGGGGAACAGCCCAACTATCCCTTCTTGTTTCACTCTCCTGAGGACACTTTTGTAAATAGCCCCTTTACTTAACCCTCCTTAAATTATCCTACTTTAAGTATGCCATGTTTTTCCTATTGGGTCCTGACTGGGGAATAACTCTAGAATTCCTGTGTAGGGTATTCTGCAGAACATGGGAAATTAGAGGAAAGGGGTCCTTTCTTGGTTCTGGATCCTTTTTCTTCCCACAAGTATTCACTGAGTACCTGTCTTGCGTCTTGTGCCAGGCAGCAGTCTCCAGCAGTGAAGAAGAGAGACAAAGGCCTTGTCCTTAAGGAGTCTACATTCCATCACGGGAGACAAGTAATAAACAAGTACAAAGAAAAGGAGGTAACTTCGGATTGTAACCTGAGACAACATAGAGCATGGTGAGATGGAGAATAAAGAAGTTGACCCACTTTCGGGTAGGTTGTTCATAAAAGGCTGCACAGATGAAATGACAGAAAAGACGTTGAGAAGGTGGAATCAATTATTGATTCACGTGGAAAATAAAGAAGAAAAAAGAATCCATGATAACCTTGAGATTTCTATGTGTGTATTATGTGTATCTGGGAGGAAATAGCACCACCCTTATTTACAGCAGATGTGAAGCAGGTCCTTATTCTCTGGCAACGATGAACAAACTATAAATATGTCCCGCCACCTCCTTTTATAAACAAACGTTATTGAAATATAGCCACATTCATTTATTTATGTATTGTCTGCGGTTGCTTTCACTCTACAACGGCAGAATTGTGTTAGTTTTGACAGATGTTATGGCCAAGAAAGTTGAAGACGTGGTCCTTTATAGAAAAGTTTACTGACCCCTTCCCTATGGTATGTTGACACAGCATCATAGGAACTCAGAGAGAGTCAAATTCTATCAAAATTTTCTGGTAGCTAGGGTTGCTTCACTAACCTTTCCTGCCTGTAAATGGGTTGAAGGAAAACCCACACTCAAGCTTAACAAAGGAGGAAGGAGGTAATTCCATTTTCTCACCCTTCACATAAACTTACCCAAAAACTCTATCAGAAATAACCACAATACTAACATACCATGTTATTTCAAAATTGCTTAAAAAATAAAAATATAAAAATTTAGATTAACATTCCCACCACAAAAAAAATGTGGTTAAGTGATAGACATGTTAATGACCTTGAGTGAAGCTTTCTATAATGCATGCATAGATCAAAACATCACATTGTACCCCATAAATAGACACAACTGTCGTCCTTAAAAATAAATAATTAATTTAAAATGAAAGAGGTAAAGTCATCATCTTTTTTTAAGGCTGCATAATATTCCACAGTATACATGTACCTAATTTATTAATCCATTTGTGGATCGATGGGCACTTGGACTTCTTCCATGACTTAGCAATTATGAATTGGGCTGCAATAAACGTTCTGGTACAAATATCTTTGTTATAATGTGATTTTTGGTCTTCTGGGTATATACCAAGTAAAGGAATTATAGGATCAAATGGCACATCTATTTTTAGATCTCTGAGTATTCTCCAAACGTCTTTCCAAAAGGAACGTATTAGTTTGCATTCCCACCAGCAGGGTAGAAGTGTTCCCTTTTCCCCACATCCACGCCAGCATCTCTGATTTTGGGATTTTGTTACGTGGTCTGATCTTACTGGAGTTAGATGATATCTCAAGGTAGTTTTGATTTGCATTTCTCTGATAATTAAGGATAGTGAGCATTTTTTCATGTGTCTGAAGGCCGTGCATTTCAAGAAAAAGAAAAAAGAAATACCATGTCTATGATGAAGAAACAGAGAAGAAAGCTCCACCCCCCACATCCTATGGAACTCCTCTGGGTGGATTTCTGCATGACCGAGCAACGTGTAGTTAGTTGTCAGCTTGCTGCACATTTCTCAGGTCCCCACCCCTCTTGTACCATTGATGCTAGCTGCTAATAACACCTAATCTACCCAACATCTACATCAGAGAAAACGATCGGGATCAGAGACTCCTCCCCTGCCTCCCACCACATTGCCTTTGAAAAAGGCTCCTACCGTTGTCAGCGAGTTAATACTTGCTTGAAAACTTTAGCTTCCAGAGAAGGAGCCAAAATTATCCTAAGATGGGTCTCAGCTGTAGGCAAATCTGTTGATACACCGTGTCTCTACAAAGTAACTGGTTGCAAAGCTGAATTACATTAACCTCAAGGACAGCTGAAGTTTGAATAATGTATTTTTATTTCAAAATAAGACTGCGTCCACAAGATTATCCCTGTTCCTATTTTAAGATTTGAATCTAATAAACAGCACAGGCTGCTCTCTCATCATTGCTTACCTCTGTGTTACCACTTGTTTGTATCTATTTTTCTGTGTTACTATTTTTGGCTATGATTTTAGCCACAGGATTGTCTGAGAGCAGGCAGATACAGACTCAGGAGTGATAGATCATGACTTAAGTTTATTCACAAAAGATGAAGACCAACACAACATTCTCCTATTTAAAGAACGCTAAAATATGGTTAGCTAACTGCCAATTTTGAGTAACCTAAAAAAAAAATTGACGAATTTATGGTAGTCTAGTCATGATGTTCATAGTACATGTATAAACCCACGTTTGGATAATCATAAATTCCTAAATATCAGAGCAAAACAGGTATAGGGATTGTTAGCCAGTTGAAAGAATACTAGATTTGGATATTAAATGATCTGGGCATAAACTTGAGTTCAGGCCCTTAATTTCTTTAACCCCAGACAAGTCACTTCATCGCTCTATCACAAAGTTTCCTATTTGGAAAAGGAAGGGATTGGGTTAGTCCAAAGTACCCTCCAATATTAGAAATCTATGAGTCCCTATCTGTTTTTTTTTTTTTTCTTTTGAGACAGACTCTCCTTCTGCTGCCTGGGCTAGAGTGCCATGATATCAGCCCCACAGCAACCTCAAACTCCTGGGTTCAAGCAATCCTCATGCCTCAGCCTCCCAAATAGATGGGACTACAGGCATCTACCACAACACCCAACTAATTTTTCTGTTTTTATTAGAGATGGTCTTGTTCTTGTTCAGGCTGGTTTCAAACTCCTGAGCTAAAATAATCCTCCTGCCTCAGCCTCTCAGAGTGCTAGAATTAGAGGCATGTAGTCCTCTATACCCAGTCTCCTCGTGTGAGCTAATCATTCACTTTATCGATACAGAAACTGACAGACACAAAAGTGAGAGCCAAAATAACTGGTGATATAGCTGAGTTTGGGGTCAGTCTTTTGATGTTTTGTTTTAAATTAAGAGAGAGAAAGAGAAAATATGTATGTGTGTGTGTGTGTGTGTGTGTGTGTGTGAGTGTGTTCAAAATCATAGAAAAGCAATACCCCTGGCCATGGGCCTATCTTTTTGTGAATTTCTGGTCTTGGGACAGAAATAACCATAGAGATCACACAGTGTCTCCCAACTCAATCTATTGGCAAGAACTTGTAAGACGTACCAGCTGGAACACCAGAGCTAGGGGAACGTCTGTCTCTAGGACATCTGAGGCCTTACACAATGGTGTGGTTTGTATTAACCTTCAGATCAAGTGGTATTTCTCAAGTTTTCTCGTAATGAAAAAAGCTAGTGAAAAAAGCTATGCCACTTGTTGGTTTTTCTCTAATTAAAAATCATTTTCTTGGAGTCCCTAAGTGCTTAGTATAATGACTTTATTGTGGAGTTATTTTCATTTTACTGTGGAAATAAGGATTATACCAATTTCCTTAATCTCAGAAGTTTTGAAATGGAAAATTCTGCTTGTGGAAGTACATATTTGTTGGATAATTTTAAAATAAAATGGAACTTTTAAATAGCACTGGTCTTCATCACATGAGGCATTCCCATAACTGCAGTAATGTACACAGTTGTGATCTAATAAAAAAAAAAAAAAAGAACATAACCACTTAGTAAGTTTGGTTGTGCTGAAATGCATGTGTACTTTTACAAATTTCATTCAGTGTCAAAGGCAATCCAATACCCCAACAACATGAATCCAACATATTTATTCAGGGTACTTTGTGTGGTACCATACATAATTAAAATCAAACTGTCACTGCCCTGAAAATAAAGTAAATGTTCAATAGATGATTAATTAAATATATTATGGCACATTCATAAAAGTGGAAGACTATTCATTTAGGATATGTTTTAGAAAATATGTTTATAATAGATGAAAATATTCATTATTAATTTTTTAAAAAGGTTTCAAAGCCTCATGAGTCCATATTGTATGTCCTTGTGTATAAAATTCTAAGCTTCAAGGTGGCACAAGTGGCTCAAAGGAGTAGGGCACCAGCCCCATATGCCAGAGATGGAGGTTTCAAACCCAGCCCTGGCCAAAAAACTGCAAAAAAAAAAAAAAATTTCTAAGCTTCATCAGAGATATCAAGTCAATTTTGAGCAAAGTGGTTTGATATTTCTAACATGATACTGACTTTTTTCTTTGGTCTATAACAATTCATTCCTGTCATTTTCCCTCCCTCACTTCACTTCCACCTACTACATAAAAGCCACCATTTCCTCTGTCCTCATTACAATTCATACATATTTAAAACTGTATCATTCCATTTCTTTTTTCTCTTAAGTTAAAAGCATTTCTGGTTCAATTACACTAGGAAAATCTGGGAGTCTAAAATAGATTCGTCTCTGGTTTGTTTTTCCACTTAATGAGGAAGTATGCTGGTCTGATACTATAAAATGATTCAATATGAATCAATTTTCAAAATGCCATAAATCACAGATATTGCAACTTCAAAGCCAAAGTTATTGCCTCCTATAACTGGAAAAGAGGAAACCAACACACCCTCTATCCCAATTCTTGACCCCTGCGGCTGTTCGCACTGAAGAACTGTGATTTCCTTGCTTCAGTTTGCAGAGAACAGTATGGGGACGCCCCGCTCTGCCTGGAAGAGCCATTGGCCTGCAGCAAGGAAAGAAATGTCACAGCTTTGGCCTTGTCTTTGGGTACCTACCACTAGAATCCTTTGCATTATGCTCTGGTTGTTTGGGTAGGTAGGCCTCTGTGCCCAAACTGGGTCCAACAAAGTGAAGGAGAATGGACAGTGACCTTGAGCTGCGTAATGATCAGAGGCTCCATGGGGTGTTGGCATTGTTCCCTCCACATCTTGTTTACTGAGCTTATACACCTGCTCCCCAGCAGCTAGGAGGTCAGCTTCCAGCAATTCATACCTACTCCCGCTTTCCAAGCCTCCACTCACTAGAGCTGAGCCCGGGAGCTCAGTCTGCCCTCTCCTCCCACCAGAGCCCACAGCCCACTTCTAACACTGACTATAAGGGTGTGGCCCCCTTACCTCAAGGAGGAGGCAGCTGCGGTGTGATTTGTGCTCCAGAGTCCAACCCTACACCCCACCCCATGCCCTGGGATAGGCCTCATCCGACACCTCATCCTTCCTCTCCCTCACATCTCCCAGTCTCTGAGAAGCTTCTCCTAAAGAGCTACACTTGATAGATGGATCACAGGCACCTCGGTCCCTGGCACAGGCTCTGTTTCTAGGGATCCCGACCTGAGACAGAAAATGATTGTATTTCCTGAATAAGTATCTGGATGGTATTGTATCTGAGAACTAATGTTTGAGTCTGTGTGTCTGAATATATCTCTCTATGGGTATCTTGGGTGCTTCACTAGTTCACTGCGGATGGTGAACACCAATTGTCCTTTTGTCCTGCAGAGTTGAAGGGTCCTGGGCCTGGCTTTGGAACACCAAACACCAGCCTGAAGAGTCTGGCAAACCCCCCACCTACCCATGAGGGTAGCTGTGTAATCAAATAACTCTGATTGCTACAGTAGGAATTGCTCCCAGGGCAAGACTAGCCTTGAAGGAAAGGGCTGGATGCTGTTAAAGGAAGTAGCGGGCAAAGATTCTGTGTATTGAAGAAGAATATTGTCTCGAACACAACAGACAATCTGAACTCCACTCTTAATAACGCCCCCTCTCTGAAAACTATTTAATACTTCCTGCTTTCTATAGCTCCTCTGAATGGTGCCCACCCTTCTAATCCCCTGTGTTCTGTGGCCTCTGTGTTCTGTATTATTGCAAACACTTGCTGCCACACAAACGTCTCCTCTCTTCAACTTCGCACAACCCTGTTGCCTATGCCATTCTTCTAGCACTTTGCATGTATTTTCATGCATTATTCCTGATATCTTGAGATTTCTGTCTCTGCCTCCAACTCAGTTAAAAATCCTTAAGGGGGCTCGGCGCCTGTGGCTCAGTGGGCTAAGGCGCCAGCCATGTACACCTGAGCTGGCGGGTTCGAATCCAGCCCGGGCCCGCCAAACAACAATGACGGCTGCAACCAAAAAATGGCTGGTCGT
>CAUYRH010132431.1:0-12038 GCA_963574655.1 Perodicticus potto
GGGGGTTGATCTACTCTGGTTGTTCATGTTTCCAGAGCTTTTCTGCTGATTCCGCCCCATATTTATTTTGCACCATTTGGCTGGGTGAGTAGGTAAGGATAAGTTGGGTTGGGGGTTCTAGGAGTAGTGATTGACCAGTCCTTCCTTTGCATATAAGTTGGGACTGGTGTTTGTACCTTCTCCCCTAGAGTTTTGCCAATCTGTACTTTCCTACTGCCTGAGAAACTGGGGACCTTCTTGATGTGGTGGGGTTAAGTGGCTCTGTCTTATCTTCAGCTGGTCTCTGTCTTAGTCTAGAGAATCGGTTACTCTGTGTTGGAATCTGAGCTGTGAAGAAATACCAGTAGTTAGGTCACCATGTCCCCACAACAATTCCACAACGATTGGAAAAGGATATACAACCTTCCCAGTACCACACACTCAGCGTACAATGTTGGAAAGTCCTCGGGTGATTGGCCCAGATGAAGAGGTCCCAATCAATTGTCCCAGCCAGTACCAACCTCAAATCAAAGAGTTGAAAAGTCTCTGGTGACTAGATAGCAGGAGTCTGCTGGCAACTTTACTATAACTCACTCCAGGGTTCTGTGAGCTCAGGAGGGCCCCCCCAGCCAGTAAATTAGCCTGGGAAGGTTAATACCTCTTTCCCCTCCTTGCTCCTCTGTCACACCCAGTCTCTGGTAACCCTGCAGGGCTGTGATTCAGTTCCCTCCAATGAGCAGATGCTCTAGAGGTTTGCACCTGCCTAGGTCACACGGGGCTATGTGGCTCCTCAGCCAGTCCACCACTTATGTCCCTAAAAATAAATTTTTACAATTGTTTAAAATTTCCTGTCAAGAGAGATGAAATACTTTTCAATTTTTTTATCCCAACCCTTATGTTTATATTTTAAAAGGTCAAAAAGCCCAGAAAGATATGACTACAAAACAACATAATTCATGATTATAGATAAAAAATTCTAAATAAAATATTGACAACTTAATTCAAAAATGTAGTCTATCAATATTATAGCATGACCAAGAATTTATTATAAGAATGTAAAAAATATTTACATGTACTACAGAAATCCTAAAATAATTCACTACATTAGGGCAAAAGAGAAGAGGCATCAGGATATGCTAGAGGCTAAAATGTATTTGATATGTATTTGGCATCTTATATTGATTTTCTAAAAGTCTTAGTAATGGAAGGGCAGACATCAGTATTTCTTTTTTTGTTTGTTTGGTTTTTTTTTTTTATTGTTTTTTGTTTGTTTTTCTCCACACTATTTTTTTTATTAAATCATAAACACATAGATCATGTATACATTAATGCATTCATGGGATACAATGTGCTGATTTCATATACAATTTGGAATGCTTACATCACACTAGTTAATATATCCCTCACCTCATTTACTTAATTATTGCGTTAAGACATTTATACTCTACACTTAATAGATCCTCCATGTATCCTTGTAATAGGCACCATAGGTGTGGTCTCACCATTCACCCTCCCTCCATCTGACTTCACCCCTCCCTTCTCACCCACCCTCCTCCCTCCTTCATCCTGGGCCATAGTTGTGATCTATCTTCTTACAAAAGTGTAAATGATTGTAAATTGGTTTCATAATAGTACTGAGTACATTGGATACTTTTTCTTCCCTTTTTTTTCCTTCCATTCTTGAGATACTTTACTAAGTAGGATATGTTCCAGCTCCATTCATGTAAACATAAAAGAGGTAAAGTCTCTATCTTTTTTAAGGCTGCATAATATTCTATGTTATACACATATCACAATTTGTTACTCCATTTACGTGTCAATGGACACTTGGGCTATTATGAATTGAGCTGCAATGAACAGTCTGGTGCACATATTTTTGTTATAAAGTGATTTTTGGTCTTTTGGATAAATACCTAGTAGAGGAATTGCAGGATTGAACGGCAGGTCTACTTTTAGATCCCTGAGTAGTCTCCAAACTTCTTTCCCAAAGAATGGTATTAGCTTGCATTCCCACCAGCAGTGCAGAAGTGTTCCCTTTCCTCTGCATCCATGCCAACATCTATAGTTTTGGATTTTGTTATGTGGGCTACTCTTACTGGAGTTAGATGATATCTCAAAGTGGCCTTGATTTGCATTTCTCTGATGATTAAGGATGATGAGCATTTTTCATGTGTCTGTAGGCCATGTGCCTGTCTTCTTCAAAGAAGCTTCAGTTCAAGTCCCTTGCCCACGATGAAATGGGATTACCTGTTCTTTTCTTATTAATAAGTTTGAGTTCTCTGTGGATTCTTAAGATAATAAAGACCACTATGACTCACTTTTGGCCAACTATTTTTGATATTGAAACACAAGAAATATCCACATCAATGTCTAGAAAAGACAAGAAGTCTGCTACAGTCATTATAGTGTACCTGTAATCTCAGCTACTTGGGAGGCCGGGCCAAGAGGATCACTGGAGCCCAGGAGACTGAGGTGATGGTGAGCTAGGATCATGTCAGTACACCTCAAACTCAGTGACAGAGCAAGACTCTGTCTCTCAAAAAATAAATAAATAAATAATAAAAAAGCAAAAGTTCTAGCAATATAAAAAATGTTTTAAAGGCAAATGACAAACTATAAATATTATAAAGCAAAAAGTTATCAGAAGTAACAAAGAAAATTACAAAACTTAACTGAGGGATTAAAGTAGAAGACCTGGATAAAAGAAGAGACAAATCTTATTCTGAGAGAAACAGGAAGATTAAAACGCTTCTCCTAAATAATTAAGAGGCATAAGTAATTTTTTTCATCCCAGTAAGATTTTTGAAAACATGGCAATAAAAAGCTAAAGTTCCCCTGGAAGAATAAAATACCAGGTACTTAATAATTGCTCATCCAGTTAAAAAATAAGAGACATACACATTGATTTTAGGTAATATAGAAAATGTGAATGTCTAGTAGAAGCATATGCATTATGGTTTTAGTAAAAAATGACCAAAATGGAAATGATCTGAAGATAAAACAGACTATCAGCTACAGAAGTGATAAGAGCCACAATGTTTTAAGGGAGGAGTTTAACATCATATAGAAAAATATCACACCACTAGATCAATATTCACATAGTTAGAATGATCCCAATTATTCAAATATGTATGCATATAACTATATAAATAACATATAGTTTATATATTCAGTGTCTCCAAACATTTTTATTATTTATTAAATAAAGCTGTGATGTGATGTCAGCCAAAATTGTAATACTGGCATATAAGTTGTCTCTAAATGACATGTTTTGGATGACTTTTATTTTCTTCGGGTGCTTTTTATTTTATTTTTTTATTTTTATTTATTAACATTTTCTAAAAGGAATATGCTATAATATCAAAAAGGGGATTGTGTATGAATAACACCAGTAAAATTACCTTGCATAATGTTTTACACAATTCTCATGTATTTTTAAAACACAGAAAATTTTGAAAATCTTATAAAAACGTTTAGCACATTCACTAGGAAAATGCGTTATATACAAATGAGCACCAAATTTTGCATAAAGTTATAGGACTTACAGATCCACTGAAGCCCATTTAAGGACTCCAGATGAGAAACAGCCTGTGTTTGAATTTCAAATTCAAACAATTTCTTATGCGTTATCTCAACAGATGCCTGCCACAACATTTTAGCCAGGAATAGCTACTGTTTTTGCCACCTTAAGAATGACTAAACTGTGTCTCAGAAAGGTCAAGAACACACCTCTTGGGTACAGATAGACTCCTCAGGAATTGCTGTGTCCTTCTGCCTTAGCATATAAGTTTTGTGTTATAGCAAGTGCAGTTTATTACACACGGAACAGGATGTTGTCAAATAAACAAAACCTGGACTGGAGTCTTCATTCACCCATGGAACTCGGGTAAACCTCCGGACTTTTGCATGCCTTGGTTTCATCATCAATAAAATAGAGATAATAATTCCTCCCCTCAAAATCCCCCAGAGTTGTTATAGAGAGAAAATGTAAGGGAAAGCCCTTGCTAACATAATTTATCATTGCTATTATTGTTAATACTTAAATGTGTCTATTATGAATCTATCACAGCTCTGCCAGAACTGGGGGAAGTGCCAATGGGACTAAGGTGTGGGAAGAAAAAGACAAAGAATCTTACTAAGAGGCAATTAAAATATACCACTCTTGTTCAGAAAGTCTGTTTCCATGAGTGATTACCAAATGCTGTGCAGCCAACCTGGTTTGTTGGCTTTTACATCAATTCCGTGTGGCCATCCTGTAATGTAAATCAAAGCAAGGGAGAGATCCTAGCTTTAAAATACATTAGCTTTCACCGTATCTGCCTAATTTAAGTCTGTGACTTAAAATTAATGACTACAATTCTAAGTTAATTTCAAAGTCTTTACACTGCATTCCTGTTGCTACAGGGCAGTTAAGGCACATAAAACAGTCATAAAGCTCCTTCACCCAGTCTGACCCCAGCAAACTGAACACTTCTTACTGTCAGAGGTAATTCATGTGCCAAATTCTGCTGCCACATCGCTCACTTAAGGTGAGAAGAGTTGAAGTGGGTGAATGAGAAGTTGAGCAAGTGCTGAGTTCTGACAGTGATTAGCTGAGTGTGATTTCCCCTCAATGTGCTTCAGTTTCCTCATCAGTAATCTGGATGTCATGGCATCTGTTTTCACGGAATAATCTCTGTAACTGCAATGGACCATAAAAATGGTAGGAATTATTCTTTTTTGCCTTAAGAACTTTCCTACTGCCAGTTCCTTCCAACATCTTCTTTATCACAAATGTTCTATGACATCACGTAATGAACTTAGCAGGCTGCCTCTTTAACTGAACTGCTCCACCGATGTGCATGCTTACTTGGCGTTGGCCGTGGATTTCACTCACTAGTTAGACACCCCTGGTCCGCTGTTCACCAGAGGACAGGCCGTCTGCATCAATTATCTATTTCATTTCTCATGTACCCAACAGAAGGATTGTCAAAGCTAAAAACTTCACGTGCTGATCCTTTCATCCTTCATCAGGAGCCTTCTACAATCGCTCCAGAGTGACGGTTAGAGGGCCCACAGGCGGGCGATCACTCCAGGCTGCTCTTCTAAGCTCTAAATGGAGTCCGTCCTCAGGGAGGGGTGGAATTTCACTGCATTTTCCCATTTCATCTGTATAATGAAATCATCATTTGGCCTTCCTTCTCTACTTTTGCCCTTTTTGGTCTTAAGGTGGACCATTCAGTAGCCTTCTTCAATTTCTCTCTGAAAACCAGGACTTTTAAATGGCCTCTTCATCAAATCTCAACAGTATTTTCTAAAAATACCATACCAAATAAATTCTCCCCTTCACAGCAGCATTCGTTTGTAATGTGCTTACTTGTATTTATAGACACGTGGATGTAATCTACAAGGTCTGACAGTGAACTTTGTGAACTCATCCTAGAAAAAGTGCTGCTTACCTCACTGCTGAATATCACTATCATCACTTAGTCCACCCTTCGAAAACATTTTTGGAACTCTTTCTGGAATGACCATCAGAGCTGTTGTCATATGACACACAAAAGCATACAACAAAAAATAATGAATGCCAACCAGCAAGACACCACCGCATGTTGACACGAACACAGCTGGGAGATGCTGAAACACCAAGGTCAGGACACCTGACTGGGTTGTTCGCACAGTGTTACCAATGTAAGCACACAGGGCTGTAAGTGTGTGGTGTAAGTTCATGAACTTAATCGTCAGGTGACAGCTCTGATGGTCATTCCAGAATAAACGTTCCAAAATTACTTTGAAGCATGGACTAAGTGCTGGCGTTGGTGCATGGCTTCCCAAAGGTATTCGAAGTTCACTGGAGTGATATTCAGCAGTGAGGTATGTAGCACTTTTTAATAGGATAAGTTCTCAAACTTAATTTCTAGCCCTCATACATGGAAGTCTATATAATGTGTGAACCTGGTAAAATTCAAGGCTTCACCTGAAAATTAATCACTTACCACCACTATGTTATATATTATCTGTGTGATCAGAAGCAACCCAAAGAGCAGGGGACGGCAGATTACCCTAGAGCAGGCGTCCTCAAACTTTTTAAACAGGGGGCCAATTCATTGTCCCTCAGACCGTTGGAGGGCCAGACTATAGTTTAAAAAAAAAAACTATGAACAAATTCCTATGCACACCGCACATATCTTATTTTGAAGTAAAAAACAAAACGGGAACAAATACAATTCACACCAACTCAAGAGGCCCGCGAGCCGTAGTTTGAGGACCCCTGCCCTAGAGGTTACCAAACCGCACCCCAGAACGATGGGTGGTTTATAGAATAAATAGAGATAAAGCATTGGAAAGCAATTTGTCAATTTGTAGCTCAAATCCCCCAGTGTCAAATGAAGAGTAGCAAAAAACAGAATTCCTGAGTAAATTATAGAATACCTGCGTAATATAAATAACACAGTGATTAGTAAGGAAGGCACGACTCAGAGTGAGGTAACAGATGAAAACGCAGGAAGAGGAACCAGCGTCTCACTTAACAACATAAGGGAGCAGGGACGCCAATAAAAAAAAACTACAGTGAGTGAGCATCTTTGCCTGATGGAATTCCAGACCAACCACGGTGTGGGGCATCTACAGCTGTTGATAACTTCCTGCTTGAATCCAAGCCCAATTAAACAGACAAATGCCTACGGTATCACGATAGATAAAAAGCCAATATAATAATCAATGGATCAAAGAAGGAAAGTCAGAAATAAATCAACATATACATGAAAGTTTAGTTCTGAACAAAGATGATAATTCACATCAGTGGGGAAATTATGAATTACCCAAGAAATAGTGTGGGGACAATTAACAACTAAGTAACTACGTAAATTGTTGTATTCCTCTGTTGCGCTGATACTAGTATACATTCCAGAAGAATGAATGAGAATGAAACTATCCAAGCACTAAGAGAAAACATAGAAAATTATAATCTCAAATGAGAAAGTCTTTTCAACTATAAATCAACACCTAGAAGGCAATAACAAAATCGATCTATCATATGTCAAAGAATTTTTTTATATGACCTCTCCCCCCAAATAAGTGCCATAAACAAAATCAAAAGACAAAGAACATACCAGGGGAAATATTTATAGCTCTTAATATAAACAGCAAATCAGTATATAGAATCCTGGGCACACTAAAAACCCAAACATCACCCCTATACGATTCATCTATGTAAGGAAAAACCCATAAATATATACATATAAAATACATAAATTTTAAAAAGGCAATATGTTAAAAACTCAATTGAAAAGGAATAGATGACAGCAAAAAGTTAACAGAAAATAAAATATAATCACTTTCAATCACATACAAAGTTTCTTAGCTTTATTCATTCTAAGAAATGTGCAACTTAAAACTTCAAGAAGATACTATATTTCACCTATCAAGTTAACAAAGACCACAAACTTGGTGACACATTATCTCATGGGGAAATGAGGCTTGTCATTCCCTGCTGGTGGGAGTGCAAATTGGTAAAATCTCTATGGAAGTAAATTAAAATATGATTCTGTTTCATCCAGCCCTTCCATTTCCCATGAATTTCTTATGCAGTTGAGAATTTGAAGTTTCTATACTCAATTCAGTTTCAAGAAAGGAAAAGTGTAGTTGTTCTTTGGCCATAATCTGAAGGTATAAACAAGTCACCACTAGGACCTGTTTGAAAGTCATTGAAATCTCTCAGTAAAAGCCTATTGTGGTAATGTACATCCAAAGCCAGGCCATGGGCTCCAGCCCCGCACTTCTGAAAGCCAGCTGTCAGCCACAGGCACACTCCGATTGCCAAACTTCCCTGGCTACAGGTCGACAAATTTCTAAACATTCTTCCTTCTCACAGTGTCTCAACTCCTGACCTCAATGCTTCTAGAACAGGGTGTCTATAAATTTCATGTGCAATTCAAGTATAAAATCAGCTTTTGCTTTTGCTCAGGTTTTGGCAGAACTGTGTCCTGCAAGCACTGCAGTCACCTGTTCTGTAAGCCAGCAGCCAGGTTTTTGCTTTAGATACTTAATGTTTGCCTCTTTTTCTTTAAAGTCTAAAAGCTCACACATATGAGACACAATATAAGTATAAAGACATTCTTTAAAGCACTGTTTAACATAGCAACATATTACAAACAATGGACATGATCTAAAAGGCCCAGTAAATTAGAAAACCCAAAACATGAGATGTTGTCTAGAAAAGCAACTAGTCGTCACAGGCAAAAGAGGGAGGCGGAGATGCCTACATTCCATGAAACTGTTTTTGGAGTTTTAAAAACTTGACCCCATACCCATGCATTACATATTTAAGAGTAAATTATTTAAAGTCAGAATTTCAAGTCGTATGAAAACATGCATATTAAGTTGTTAATGTAACAGTTGCTATGCTCAATTATTAGAAGACTAAGGAAATAACTCGTAAATTTAAATAGTTATTATTTACAAATGCCATGCAAGATATCAAACCAAAATGCAACAAATGGAATTATTTCATCACAAGTTCTCGCATAAGAAACTTATTAGGAGAAATAACCTAAGAGAAAAGAAGAATCAGAGAAGTCCAAGTACATTGTGTGAGTGAAACTGAACGAAGAAGCAGTTCTCATACTGACAAAAGGCTTCCAGCAAAGCTCCAGAGCTCAGTTAGAATTGGAGCTAACACTTCTGTTCCCAATAGCATGGCAGGCAACAGTCTTGTAACTGCGAAGATCATCACAAAATTCAAACTTTGCAGCACATGTATTACTTGTCTTTTTTCCCCTAACTGAACGCTAGTAAAGAGTAGAGAAACATTTTGCTTAATTTAAAATTAGCCATGCCTTTCCCCCTAACAGGGAACATCCCAGCAGCCTCTGCTTCTAGAAAGCAGCTATATATACAATACAACATTCATCAGAAATAACATCTCCCAATATCACACTTGTTGAATCACTCAAGAGCAAAAGAAATTCTTAATTGTCTTACCTCTGGCAGAGTGATCTTGGAATTCAGAAATCAGATTAAGATATTGTTCCTTCAACTGGAGAACTCTACAATGGGGGGGAAAGCATAACAAATGAAATCATGTTGCTTACAAGGTGTCCTGAGCTATGGACTGGGACATAATCCCAGGGTATCAAATAGAGATAAGATATATATAAAATATAAAATATATAAAATAATCCAGGGTATCAAACAGAGATATTTTCAATCAATCATTTGATAGTGACACATTACTCTGACTATGCCAATTTTTTTTTTCATTTTATTTATTTTGTATTGTTGGGGATTCATTGAGGGTACAAAGAACCGGGTTACACTGATTGCATCAGTTGGGTAAATTCCCTCTTATAATTGTGTCCTGCCCCCAAGAGGTGTGTCACACACCATGACCCACAATCCCCTCCCTCCTTCCCTCTCCCCACTACCCCATTCTCCCACCCCCCACCATGTACTAGGTCATCAATTGTCCACATATTAGAATTGATCAGACTGTGCCAATTTGAGGAATGAAGTTAGGTTGTAGAGTTTCAGGTACCCATTAATGCTTAGGAAAGTTAAAGACATATATTTATTACTCCATCACTTAATACAACTTCAGCCTCATCAGCCCCCCCACACACACACATACACACTCCATTTTTCATTTCTTAAAATACTTCACACGGGTCATATTAACTCTGGGAAAAAGTAACGCTGCAGGTGCAGAAGTTTTATTTCACTGTATTCAGTTTTTGGCCGGGGCTGGGTTTGAACCCGCCACCTCCGGCATATGGGGAATTGATGTCTTCACTCACAAACCTTAACAAACATGAAATTTAAAAGCTCTAATAATTAAACTGTTAATCCAAACTGTCTCCTGCAAAACGAGTTGTTGTCATTTTAGGACTAAAAGCAAAACAAAACAAAACCTTTAAATTATTTGTATTTTTTTCATGTTAAAAAAGCACTTACATAATCACTTCTATAGACTCTTGCATTAAGGTTTCAGAATAGTATCAGTCTTATACCTTTTATAATTATTAAAGTTTCTTTTAAATGCCATCATCGAGCAATCACTCAATCTCTATGGAAACTAAAAATACCTGTGCCACACTTCAATATCTAGGGACTGGTAGAAGCACATGCGCCCCAGTGTTCACTGCAGCACGTCTTTTTGTAGATCAGGAGCTAGAAACCGTGTTAAAGCCCATGGATGAAGGGAGGTGGAGTAATTCCATCTCACAGCATATGCGGGACTTATTAAAAGTAATCAAAAAGCTTTATGTTAGATGTGAAATAATTTCTTCAATAACCTTTTATTTAGAAAAGCAATATGTAGAAAGGGGCAATAACCTTTTATTTAGAAAAGCAATATGTAGAATGATTCCTTTTTGTAAAAAAAAAAAAATTGTAAAACTAAGCTTTCATACCAGTGGTTCCCAACCACGGTAATATTTTGTCTAAACTGGAGGGAGGCTGCTTCTGGTATGCGGTAGGCGGTGGGCAGGGGTGCTGCTACCCCTTCCACAATGCTCAGGACAGTCCCCCCTGCCCCGGCAAAAGACCTGTCTGGTCCAAAGTGTCAATGGGGGCAGGGAGCGGGGCTGAGATGTTAGTGAGAAGAGGAGAGAGAGGGTGGAGTTGCCCAGGCTAAGCTCAGCGTTACGATACAACCTCATTCCTTATGCCTGGATCAAATCATGTGAAATCATCTTCATCACAGACGTTCTTATTCCTTAGATGTAACAAAGTAAAGGCATAAGTTTAAAATATCGCTAAAACTGCACTTTGCACAGATGAAACAAAAATAAACCCAACGTAGAAGATAAACCCAACTTAAACACCATTGAGACCAAGGAAATGGTAACTTAGGTAGCCTGGCTGTTGGCAGGTCTTTATACAATATTGCTGGGATTCTCAGAACTAATCGTGTCTGTCTTGACTTGAATTAACTTCACCCTATTCCACCCTTCATATCGGAGTACAGGGAATGCAATTTAAAACAGCAGAGGCTGAAACATATGACAAGTCACTTGTGTCCTCTGGATATGGATATGTCTCTGGCTGGGTTAGCTGCTCTCTTCCCTTGGTTATCATTTTAACTTAAGCACATGTCCTGCAGCAAACACACAAAATATTCTTCTGCCCGATGCCACAAATGAGCCACATTGAGTCAATGGCATTTCTGAATTAAGAAATGGTGCTTACTGTCACCTGTCCTAAGCTCTTAGTCCTCAGGTGTTTTGTATAGACTTTTGCAAAGGCAGAGAGCTGTGACACATTCTGGGTAAGCCCCTCCTTGATGAAAGCCCTGGTCTAGCTGCAGAGGGCTGTTCTGTCAACCAACGACCCCCAGCACATCCAGCATACAGGACGCTGCCGCAGCTTCCGGGCAGCAGGGAAGGTGGACCCAGGAGTGATGGGAACCATCTGAGGAAAAGTCCCATTCCCATCAGATGTGGCTCGCATGCTGTTACTGCATACACGTACGATGCCAAAAACCCAGGGGTGCTGTGAGGGGACAAATCAATTGTCACTATTCATTGAAGGGGAATCAATTATTTGCAATCCTATTTATAACTCTTCCCAGACTCTCGCTCCTCAATTCCATTCTCACTGGGTCAGTGAGTTCTCTTCCTCTTGCCCTTTGCCCCCATCAGGCCTCCCCTCACTATGTCCTGATATTTTACTGTGGGACAGTCTTTTACCAGATTGGAAGGCTCTGTAATTCTCAGCACTCAGTCTTTTACCCCTCAAGTCTCCATACTTGAATGGAGACTTGCTGAATGCCCTTGCTGAATGGTCCGATTGTACCTTGGATCAGAGTGCGGCCACCTGTCAGCACAGCCTGCACAGCCACACTCCTGTGTCAGCCCTCAGTGCTTTTCTTTCTTTCTTTTTTTTTTTTTTTATTAAATCATAATTGTGTACATTGGTGCAATCATGGGGCACAATGTGCTGACTTCATATACAATCTGAAATATTTTCATTGAACTATTGAACATAGCCTTCATGGCCTTTTAATCACTATATGAAGACATTTATATTCTGCATTTAGTAATTTTCACTTGTACCCTTCTAAGATGCACCGTAAGTGTGAT
>CAUYRH010132434.1:0-16469 GCA_963574655.1 Perodicticus potto
ATTGCTGTGAGAATTTTACATCCAGTTACCTCCACTTTCTAGAATTTATTCTTTACTAATGTTACTGGGACAATTTCTACTTCATACAGGTGTTTTTTGCAACAGCATTTATTAAAGTTTTTCTTCCACAAAAAAAAAAAAATATATATATATATATATACACACACAGAGAGGGCCAAAAAATGTATAAATATGTTAATATCAGGAAAAAATGTATTAAAATTGTGATACTTAGTGTATATCAAAACAAAGGATGAACACAAGTCACTTTGAGCACCTCTCATACTTGCAGAAGTTAAACAAAACTTGAATATTAAATATTTAATACAGTTTTTGCTTTTCTTAAAGTGGTCTTCATTTTTTTGGCACTGTATGTGTGTGTGTCTGTGTGGTGTGTGATTAGTTTACACTGCTCACCATAAAAACAGTGAATGCATGTGGAAAACCTTTTACCAAATTTGTAGATGTGAATGTGTCATTAAAATCCATAGTCCCAGATTTTAGCTTTTCTTGAAAAATCTACAGATACACTGACACAAGTACTACCACTCCCCTTAAAACAAGTCTCTGACAATTAGTGACAGCTGAAACAGTTGACTAACTATATCACTATAAAAATCAAAACATTATACTTTTAGAAGAAAACATGTGTGAATGTCTTTATCGCCTTAGAAGAGGAACGAATCTCTGAAACAACCCCCAAATCAATGGTCTATCTGATGGTTTCACTTCTGACATATGTTCCTAATTGCTTGCCCTTTTCTTACTCTGCTCTGGCTACATTGACCTCCATAGTACATCACAAATTGTATACTTTGAAATTATTGCATTCACATTCTTTTCTCCCCGGAATACATTTTCCCAAGTTATCTTCAAGATTGATGCTTTGTCTCCTTCCAATCTTTGATCAAATATCACCTTTTCAACAAGACATATACAGGTTACCCTTTTCAAAATGACAATTTCCCTTGTCACTTCAGAAATTCTAATACATTTACCTTCCCCGTAGTGAGTATTACTTCATAACATACAACGTAATGACTTTATGATATGCATATTTTCTTTCCAATTTTTCAGTCTGTCTCTTGTTACTAGTATAAAAACTTCAAGAGAGTACTAATCTTTGTTTTGTTCACTGATGTAGCCTCAAGCACTAAAAACTTTGAAGCAGGATCAATAAAATTTTCTGATGAATGAATTAGCATTCCCTATGTATTTTTTATTTTTATAGTTTGTACTTCTTTCCCTCATTAAATAAATTCTTATCAATCATAACAACATTCAAGACATTATTTTATATTTCTTGGAAAGTTATTTTATTTTGCTATTCAGATTTATATATTTAATTACCTGAAATTCATTTTGTATATGGAGTAATTTAATGATACATGTTATTTCCACCTTTCCACATATATTAAATATTAAACACTGCCTCAACTGATTTTTAATGTCAACTTTCACCTCATCCAGGGATCAAGATTTCATTTACGCTGTTACTGTCCTCATAATTCTGTATCTTTTAAAGTTACATCATTTAACTTTTACTATCATCAGTCTATAAATGAGGCTCCTTCCATATTTCTATTATAGTTAATAAGAAAACAAAAATCTTTGTTATTAGTTACTGCAATTCATGTACCTGAATTCAATATGCACTACACCTCTATATCACAAATGGTCATGATTATTCCCCCACAGCTGTATGTGTGTATTTAAATTCACCTCTTCCTTTCCCTATGTAATAATATTGAACTGTCTCATTCATCTGGCTCTGAAATAATCCTCAATTTAAGCTTCTGTGAGTGAATATTTACTGATCAGAGCATAAGCTATTTTTCAGGGCACACTGAAATTAATTTACATTAATTCAAATTGCCATCTCTTTATGATTCATATTTTATCTGAATGTCCCCAACCTCTGCATGACCTAGTACATATTAGGCACCTAATTAGCATTTTGGTAAATGACTATGTCACTAAATGAAAGACATCTCAAGATTTATGTGACTGTCATTCTCCTTTTACAATATTAGCTTATTCAAAATCAAAATTTACATTTCAAAATCTCCTTGCTTCAAACAATGGGATGCTTATTTCCACATATATTTTGTTTTAAATGGGGCTTCAGGGATAGGTTTTTCCTCTATTGAATGATATAAATGTCAAATGGAAATTTTCATTATGTTTGCTATCATCTTTGTCTGAGAATCTAAGAATAGTATATTAATGGATACTATAGATATACCTAGTGTGTCCCATGAGGTGATTGGATTTTATCAAAGGATATGGCATATATAAACTATAGTAAAAATTTCCTTAGGGGGACTTTAAAGCTAACCTTTTATGACAATAATTTAAAATTACATGATTATGATCTTTCTAGTGTAGGTCTCTGCAATTTCAAAATAGTGCTAATGCATTATTTGTAGGCTTAATACTAGTTGTGACAGAAGATATATGTGAATGAGAGTAATTCATCTAAAAGTATAAGAGATTTTATCAATAAAATCCAATGTTCCAAAACTGGTTCGATTAATGTTAGCAGCATTGGGACACTTGTACTGCCGTTTCAGGTGACTATTTTAAACAAATGCGTGGTATTTAGATGATACATTCCTGTGTAGTTTTTAAAGTTTCAACTGACTAATTTAGAGCTACAGTTGTGTTCTGTGTCTCTTTTTCCCAGGATTTTATCATTTTTTCCCCATCCATGATGATATTGTTATTATTTGGATCCAGGTGCCACCACCACCCAAGTTAACCAGTAAGCAAAAGACAGCTGCCACTGTGAGTTAAATATGTTTTATATCTTTCCAAATGGGAATTTCAGAAAAGCACATTCAACACAAGGTCAGCAAAACACTTCTGAGGTTCACAGTTCATTGGGGAAATCAGTAGAAGGGCTGGCTACAGCTGGAACATATGCTAATCAACTTGGCATCAATTGCAATTTCTGCCACGAGGTATCTCAGGGTTGCCATTATTAAAAATTCATCAGCCTCAAGTAGTCACCTTCTACCTCTTACATCCAAAGGCCACGCCAGCAACTTAGAGGAGTTTGGTGTCAAGGGCAATGACAGGTCAATTGGGAAGGTGTACTTTATGAGGGTCTTGCATCCAACGGAGCAATATGGCACAGCCCACTTTGGTTTTATTACTCATATTTATCAGAAGTCCCACATCCCCTACATAAATATGACAGAAAATCATTTTTATCATGCTGCTTAACTGAATTCTCAGAGAGTTTGCTTTCTGCTATAGCAGGTATCTTGAATACTGGTTGCTGAAAATATTTAGTTACATTTTTTCTGACTCTGGGTGTTATGCCTACAATGGCTAGTTTATAAATGAATAAATAATTCCTAAATGTAACTATTTTAGTAAACTTCTTTCATGGCTTGCAAATGCCAGCCAAATATATGAGACAAGAAATAGGATAAAGCTGTGTGTTTATCTTTCTAATTACAATAAAATAGCTTTAGAGAAATGGTTGTTTAACAGAGAGCTGGGGGTCTTTATGTTGACTCTTCTATGCTCCTCCTCATTTCTGCCACCTGTGTTTACTACTCTTATCTTAATGGAAAGGCACTTTCTCAATGAAATGAAACTTTGTCTCTAACAAGACTGATGGTTTTCATGTAGGATAACTCACTTTTTATTTTTGCTACTGGCACACTGTAGAGCCTGCCCAATCAGGGCTTTAAAGGCACCCACTTTTTATATGAAAAATGCAACCAAATGCAATTTGAAAGAGGAGACTGGAGAGCACTCTGCCCAGTATCAATTTGATGTTTGATTAATGAATGGAAGAGTCGCATGTGATTCCCAATGATCTTGGCTGTCAGTGTACGTGAATCTGGGGTAACCTACTCACAAGGCATGTTCTGACATAAACAGCAAATCCTCTTAAAAATTATAAGTTCATGTTTCTGCATGGAGAATGTCTGCAACTTTTCCTGAAAGCTTTCTTTTGCTTTTCTGTAAATTTAAGAACAGTGCAGAGGATACCTAAAACAAAATGCTCTGGCTTGTCTTGAAAGTTGAAGATTTCCCTGGTGCCCTGGTGTGTGGCCAGCAGTTCTGAAAGCCCAGGTTCCTGCACAGACAGTGCCTCAGAGACTTGGTCGTGGGCATTGGACAGTCTCAGAGGTTGTGTACTAAGTAATGAAGATCTTCTAGCTATAAATGGAACAGATCACTGCCTCAGAGTCATTTCAGGAAAACATCATTTTTGAAATTACGTTTCCACACTGTCACTGTGGCATATAATGTACTTTGGTGACGTTTGTCCCCTTTTCACTGATATATTTTAACTCTGCTCTAAGTTTACCTGAGTAGCAATGTCTAAAATCAGAAAGGACACAATGAGATGTAAGATTTCAGGACCCACTTCTTCTAATTTGCCAGCATCTATGTCAATTATGTCACGGAGAATAAACTTGGAACAAAAGAAATTCCAGAGAACTGTGTGACCTTCAAGGGCGGTGCAGATGACTGGCCTGTTTATGTTCTAGGAAAAAGAGAATTTCAAAATATTTCAGAATATTTTTGCTTCGAGAAAAAGACTCCAGGTAAGAAGTTCAGGGTCTTCATTTTGGGAAACGTTTTTTTTTTAAACCATATGGTCTTTCTTATGGCATTATGTTTCTCTGCCTTTTCACTGAATATTATGTATTTTTTGTAGCAGAATTGGAGGGGAGTTAGGTCACTAGTTTGGCCCAATTACATCTCAAAAAGAATATGCCATCTGTTCAAGTTACTTAGAGGACACTGCTATAAATTGGGTATTTCTTCACTCAAATTGTGTGGATTCATGCTGAGATGTAGGTGCCTCTATGTGTGTACACACACACATACGCACACATATAATTTAAATGCAATAAAAGCTTTTTAAAAAATAGCATGCATTACTTCATAGTTTTGCAAGATTTAAATATTGAGATAAATATGTAATGAAATGTAATACTTGTATTGAAAGCAGCATTATTGTTAAGTCAATCTTTTTGATTCACAAATTAAGAAAAAGTAAGAGTTTAAAAAAATCATTAGGCAAAAACTTAAGGTTTCTAAAAGATTCTTGGTATTCAGTTTCCATGTCTGATTTAGGTATTGTATTATCTAGATGTTTAGGACCCTTCAAACTCTAAACATTTTATATTGCATAAATGAAATGATACCAGTAAATTTGCAACACAAGCCATGATATAAGGGAAGGGTTCAATGAATGTTTATTCTTCTTGTTCCTTTGTTTCACTTTAATCAAACTCTGCTATGAATTTTCCTAAAAAATTTCATTCTAAAATCCTTACCAAAGTTTTACACTCTATCCTCACTGTAGATAATAATTTTACATATAGATCCTATTTTTTTTTTTTATTGTTGGGGATTCATTGAGGGTACAAGAAATCATGTTACACTGATTGCATTTGTGGGGTAAAGTCCCTCTTAAAATCGTGTTTTGCCCCCAAAAGGTGTGGCACACACTAAGACCCCACCCCCTCGCTCCTTCCCTCTCTCTGCTCTTCCTTTCCCCACCCCTCCCTCATTCTTTCCCTCTCTGCTTTCCCCTTCCTTCACTCCCACCTTGTCAATAATTGTCACTAATTGTCCTCATATCAAACTTGAGTACATGGGATTCATGCTTCTCCATTCTTGTGATGCTTTACTAAGAATAATGTGTTCCACTTCCATCCAGGTTAATACAAAGTCTGTAAAGTCTCCATTTTTTTTAATGGCTGAATAGTATTCCATAGTGTACATATACCATAGTTTGTTAATCCATTCCTGGGTTGGTGGGCATTTAGGCTGTTTCAATTCTAATCCCACTTTCCTCCGAGGAGAAATGGCACCCAAAGGACACACCCATGAAACAGTCTAGGACTCAGAATGGTTAGAGATTCAGAGTTCCCTCTGAATAGAACTTTACAGAGACAGCAAAAAAGAAATTCTTCTGTGACCAAAGGCAGGTAATAAAGTAATCATATAGATAAATGCTGATCAGTTCATCTATTCACTCATTTATGTATATGATTATACAGTTGAGAGGAAGTGTAGGAGTGTAAGATAGTGGTTAAAAGCACAGATCCTAGAGCCAAACTACCAGCTATGAATAGCAGCTGTGCCTCTTACCAGCTGTGTGACCCTAGGCAAGTTACTTAGCCTCTCTGTGCCATGGTCGCCTCATCTGTAGAATGGGGGTAAATAATAACAATACGTACATCGTCGTGTTGTCATAAAAGTGTGTAAAGCACTTAGCACAGGATGTTGCTCATAGTGCTCACTAAATATAGCACGTTATACAAGATTATACTATCATGCGACACATTTACAGTGTGGCCATATACTTCCACAGGTACAAAGATGGCTTATTAAGATCTTAATATAGAGGAAAAAAACATTGAACTACATTGTTCATTTTCTGTTGCTTTCAGAAATCAGAAATTCATCATTAGGCAAGATGTTTCTGAAAACTAAGCCTGGAACACTGCCTCCATCCCTTCTTTTCACTGCGACTTTAACCTCTCTAAGCCCAGTTTCTTCCTCTAGGAGAGGAAGATCATGATGGAATTAATGTGAGAATACGTGTAAATGCACTGCTACTGTACAATGCTTAACACAGAGCAAGCACTCAATAAATATGAGTTGCCCTCAGTAGCATCATTAGGAAGCAAGGCTATGGAATCCGAGCCAGTGAGAGTCTAAGAATGCAGGGGACAGATGTCATTCTCAAGGATGGGAAAGCACCTTGGGTCTAAAGGGCACTGGGCTCACGTCTGCAATCCTAGCACTCTGGGAGGCCAAGGTTCATGGACTGCTTGAGTGCAGGAGTTCCAGACCAGCCTGAGCAAGAGCGAGATTTCATCTCTAAAAATAGCCAGGCGTTGTGTCAGGCACCTGTAGTCCCAGCTACTCAGAGACTGAGGGAAGAAGATTGCTCAAGCTCAGGAGTTTGAGGTTGCTATGAGCTATGATGGCACCACAGCACTCTACTGAGGGCAACAGAGTGAGACTCTGTCTCAAAAAACCAAACCAAGATAAAATAAAATAAAAGTTAAATAAGGATCAGCTGCTGCTGGGTCTGTCCGCAGAACCACAGTCCTCAATGTGCATCAGTTCATGGTACAGTCAGAACAAAACATAGAACATAACAAAAGGTTATGCCAAATACCAGAGAAATGAATGCACTTCCTACTATGTCTACTGGGCTCTCTTGCCCTGGAGATGTGTAAGGATTTGTGTTTTCTCCCTCACACAGTCTCAGTTTTTCCAGATTCCTGAGTTAGAGTTTCTTGTACACAAGCTGCCTGAGTAATTTCACACAAGTATTTTCTTCCGGGAAAAGATGAAAATGGAAGCCCCGACCTCACCCATAATGCATTTGGACATATCACCTGTTCCCTGGAGATTCATGTTGAAAATGAGGAAACTACTATTTATCACCCTGGACCGTCCTCGTGTCCCCAGCCCTCTATTCCAAACGTAGCTTCCTTCTCAACACTTTTCTAATCCTTCTTGCTAGTTTTTGCCTGCACGTCTAGAACATTCTATCCGACGTCTCTGCAGCAAGCCTAGTCCTCCTTTGCTTGCTTGGCACCCTTCATGTCTCCCAGGAGACAGTGATTTCAGGAGTGTGCTGCCTTTTGTTTAAGGACAAAGAGGCACCTTCCTCATTCCACTATGGCAGTCGCTCCCCACAGTGGAAGGAAAAGTTGGAAAGACTGGCTTTTGTGGTTTTTTTCCCTGTCACTCAGGATGCTATAAAACACAATTCATTCCTATGTCCTGAAAAAAAACTTGAACAAGGAAACATTGAGGAAGCATTTGACGAAGTCGACCAGATTGTTGAAGGTAAGCAGGGTGGGTAGTGAACACTTTGCCTGACGAGCTTGTGAAGCAGACACCAAGAGCATGGGGTTTCCCTCAGAAAGACAAGCCCCTGAAATCGTGGTGCTCTGCCAGATTTCTCTTTCTGTCAAATTGTGTGTTGGGGGGGGGTTGGGGATAGGGGTGGGCAGTAAAGAGCAAGGGAATAAATGAAAGGAAAGCTGCTAAGATTTTTGTTAGTCAAGGACAGAGTAAGGACCAGAACTTAGTACTTTTAACTTGTTATCCAGAACTCTAGTCTCTGGTAACACCTGCCAGAGGACAGAGGCCTGGTTTCCTGGTCAAGGTAAAGCCAACCAGCCAGGCCACGTCCTAATGGCTTTTAGATTCCCCAAAATGGAGGCTTTCAAGCAGCACACACCTCTAGAAGCTTCCCATGCTTATGCTCCACAGGAGAGGTCCACGTTGGAGGACAGGAACATTTTTACATGGAAACGCAGAGAGTGCTTGTTATTCCAAAGACAGAGGACAAAGAACTGGACATTTTTGTGTCAACGCAGGATCCGGCTCACGTGCAGGTGAGGTCCAGGACCACTGCATCCCCCACCGTCCTCATTCCACCATGGCGGTCGCTCCCCACAGACTCCCAGGCTGCAGCCGTTTCACCCACAGAAACTCAGAATCCAAGCATTACACAGCAGACGAGCAGCTAAGAGACCTCAGAAGCTTTTTATTTTTTCTAGTCTTGTCAGGTAAATAAAAGAACAGCCACCGTGGCTTTAGGTTTAAAGAGTACGTTCGTTTGTGTCATGCGTAGATGAACTCTGTGATGAGATGACGACACTGAATTATTTCTCTACTTCACTTTTCTCTAAAATAATCATTACAGATAACCTTTAGACTCGGCCCATCGTTTTCATCTCCCCAGTCACAAAGTGCTCTAGGTTTTAGCTGCAAGGATATCACCCTCTTTAGCAGACTGTCAGGAGTTTGCTGGGCTTTATCTCCTTGGGCTTTAAGGTGTGGGCATTTGACTAGGAATTCAACTTCTGACAGGAATCCAGGGCTCTGGTAGTTTTCCCTTCAGAAAATGCCTTTTTTTTTCTGCTGGAAGGGCTTCTCTGTGAAGATTAATGATGTTTATGAACCAAATCTGGGGGCTGCATCCAGATGATTTGAGGCCTTCTCTGTGGTGTCGGATATCACGAAAATTCCACAGGGACCCTTTTTGTGCTCAGCAGTTTTCCTTGGTGTTTTTTGTTTGTAATGTGTGGCCCAACATGACTCTTCTCCTTCCAATGTGCATCAGGAAAAAAAAAAATTCTGGACACCCCTGATTCTAAATAAAGCCCCCGTGAGACAGATTCAAACTGTCTCCTTTGTTTTTACCCATAGACCTGAACAAACGCTGCTGTGCTGTTGTGTTTCAGAAACAAAAGCTTCTTTGCCATTTCATTCTTACAAGCCTTCCCCTTGTCTCACTTTTACAGAAAACAGTGTCCTCTACTTTAAACATTCCCATCAACAGGATCACCTGTCATGTAAAACGAGTGGGTGGAGGTTTTGGAGGGAAGGTGGGAAGGCCAGCCGCCCTGGGGGCCATTGCAGCTGTGGGCGCCATCAAGTAAGTGTGCTTGGGGGGGTGGGATGGTATCGACTGCCCAGAGCTGAGGGCAAGCCAAGTGGCCAGAGAGTCGTAACTGCCCACGTGTCCTCACACAATTCAGCCTCCAGGCTTAGTTTCTTTATAAAATATAGACAAAAATACCTGCCCTCCCACCCTTTTAGTTATTGCAAAAGCCAGATGGACTCTGGACTTTGAGTAAGCAAATATGCTATAAGAAGGAATAGTAGTGTCATTTGTCAAATATTCCTGAGCTTCAGGGAAGGTGACTCCTTAAGGGGTGGGGCAAGCACCCTGCCCAAGCAGAGCGCTGACAGACAGGCTGCTCCTGACTTTTCCCTCCTACTCTCAGCCCCAAACAGGGCAGGATGCGGAAAGAGAGGCTCACCCCCGCTCTGCACCTGGGAAGGGCCACCTCTTCAGAGTCAGCTCAGTGCACAGATGACTTCTTCCCAAAGACAGCTCCAGGGCCGGCCTCCCTGGAAGGCTCCCTCTTTTGCTGTTCATGCTTCAACATCTGTGTTCAGTTGACGCTGGATTTTCTGTTACTCACCCTATTTCTACAGCTGTTTTGCTGTCGTTGTTTTTAAGGGCCAATCAGCCCTACAAAACTCAGTCTTGCTTCCTTTGCAACTTCTGCATGGTTCAGAGCTAGGTAATGACGCCTTCAGACGTGTGTCTCAGTCACAGTGAGAGGAAGGAAAAAGCAGGACCTGAACCTAATCGCCAGCTCTTTCCATAATTGACTCTATCTATTCACACCCACTGGGAACCCAGCAAGGAACAATCAGTTCGTTGAATTCCTACCAGGCCTCGTGCCTTGGAGACTTCTCAAACTTGAGTGCACTTCAGAGTCATCTGGAGAGAATTTGAACCCCAGCACCTAGACTGCCCTATACTGACCCAGTGGTCACTGTGCAGGCAAGTGTAGCGACCGGTGCGTTGGCATACAGCTGCCGGGCATTAAATGGTCTCCACCGCAGTGTCCCTCCTGAGAGGTCGCAGACGGCCCTGCCTCCCCATGCCAGCCCCACTGAAGCAGAATTACCAGGGAGGGACAGAACACTGTACATTAAATGGATGCTCCAGGCGTCCTTGCCTGCACTAGAATCTACTTTTCCACATGAGCTTAAAGATACCTGTGTCAAAATCACTGACAAAAACACAGATTCTAAGGCTGCTCCCAAACCTACTGAATCCGAATCCAATACAAAGGCCCAGGAATGTGCATTTGCACCAGGCTCCAAGTGGTTCTTCTGCATCCAAAGTCGAGGAACCTCTGCCCTAGATGCACAGAAAGGCGGAGGCTCCTCACTACCCAGGGGCCCCGCTTGACCAACAGAGCAGCACTCGTGGGCGAGATCGCTAACCCAGGTGTACTAGGATGGCTGCTTGGGCTTGTTTTCCCAGTAGTCTGGTTAAGTTTCACTTACCGTTCACATTCTTTCTCTCAGTGCTGGAGATAACACAAAATGGCTGGATCTGGGTGAAGGTCCTAAAAATACAACTTAACTGCATGTGACATTAATGCCTTTAGTTAAATTTCCAACTATTGATCTATAGGCCACAGAGACAATAGTAATTTAGTCAGACATTAATTCACATTAGTGCCTAGCGTGTTGGAGGTAATTATAAAATCAATGTAGGATAGATGGATGGTTGGATAAATGGGTGGGAGGGTTCTGGAATGGATGGATAAGTGGGTAATTGATGGGTGGGTAGATAGTTAAATGGGTGGATGTGTAGACAGGCAGATGGCTGGGAGGGCAGATGGGTGGAAAATTTACTAATTTGTTTTCTTTCTTTTTTTTTTTAATATATGTATTTTATTATTCTTCATTACATTCTTTCCCCCCCACCCCCACCCCTGTAATTTGTTTTCTTTAGAACTGGACATCCCATTCGTCTTGTTCTCAGTCGTGAAGATGATATGTTAATAACCGGGGGAAGACATCCATTATTTGGAAAATACAAAGTGAGTATTAAAGATGAAATTATTAAAATGCCTCATTTTATTTGAATGGCTTTTTCCTTTGCCATTATTTTGATTTTGCTAAATTCTAAAAACAACCTTAGCATCTAAAATATTAAATGAAGATGTGATCTATTTGAATACTTGTAACATTTTATAAAGAACTTTAAATCTAGTATATAATTACGAATAAGTTTGATAAAAAAACATACAATTTCAAGTCATGATTAAAACACAACTTGAAGGAATAAGGATTTGTATTAGTGGTTCCTCAAAAAAACAAACAAACAAACACCAAACTGAAAGAAGCTACAAACATGGTTAATATCAAAACTTCTTGGCTATAAACATTTTATTTTGCAGGAGAAATGTTTTGAAACAATTTGACTTTTAACTGCAGAATCATTTTTTACAAGCTTTTTCACCGAGTGGTTATGAAAGTGTTACAAAAGCTCTTTGCAGAAAGGAAAAAAAAGAATCCCATGCCTAGAGAATTTAAAATTATTTCAAACCACATACACTGCAGTTTTATGCAACAATAATATAAACACTATTGAACATTATTAAAAATGGTTGGCATCTAGTTGGCAACGATACTGATTTTCGAATTTTGAATTGTTAGGATCACTCTTTACTGGAAAGCATATCAAATACTCTTTATCTGGGAATTGCTGTAGCATACACGTTGATTTCCTACATGATTTTATCATTGTCTTATATTATTAAATTATTACACTTTCTCTACTAAGTGTAGAGAAATTTCTACATTCTCTACTAAAGCCATAGCTTTCCATGCCACAGCACAATTTTATTCTTTCCACTGGCATTAGTAATTTTTATAATTTTCATGACTACTGATTTTATAATTATAATTTTGGAGATTTCCCTTGGAGCGGATGATGAAAACATATAATTGCACAGTTCCTTCATTGTAGTTACCCTTTTTTCAGAAAGGCGAAGGGACCAGGGCCAGTCTGTTTTTGGTAGAATGACAATAGGGAGTGGGAATTTCTCTTTTCAGTCTGAGCTGTACAGACAAAACAGTCTAAGGGGGCAGGATGGGAATGGCAACGTTGAAAAATGCAAGCTGCAAGCTGCCTTCCATGTCTCCAAAACAGTAACAACAGCTGGAGCTCACGTTTGTTAGGGCCTGTGACCCACTTCCAAAGCTTTCTCACCAGCTGGTAAAATACGTACACTCATCCCCAGGCATTCATTCACCTACCATGGCTTCAGAGGCTTTTCCATAACCAGAGACACTGCACTTCATTACAATTCATTCTGGAATTCCAGAAGCTGTGCCACAAGGGAGAAAGCCACAGACAAAATGAGAAAGAAAGCCAGGAAAAAACGAAAGAGAATCTTCCAAGAGTAAGGAAGACAAGGGTGGCAATTATATGCTGGGAGACAGCAAAGATGTTAGAATTTCACACTGACTGTGAAGCTAGAAAATTACCCGTTGAAAGGAAAGCGCTCAGCAGAATCCAGGTCAGAAGAGGTCTGCCTCGGGCAGGCACGGACAAGGAAGAGCTAGGCGTGGGACACCGACTGGGGTGGGGAAACTGTGGCCTTCTGAGTTCGAGATTTGTCTTTTTTTAAGCACCAGAGAGGGCAAGAAAATCTTTATCTTTCTCTGCTGCATTCCTTTTAATGAAAAGGATTTGTTCTATAAAATTTGGATTCAGTCAAAAAGCTGTACTCAAGGACCCAGAAGGCCACATGTGGTCCCAAGCCCCCAAGTTCCCCATCTGGCCCTACCCAGTAGGGAAACTGGGCTGAGGCCGGAATTTAGCCTGCAAATTTTAAACATCTCAGTAAGATGTCCATTGTTTGGTGGCAGGTGGGATTCATGAGCAACGGGCGGATCCAAGCTCTAGACGTGGAGTGCTACATCAACGGAGGGTGCACGCTGGATGACTCGGAGATGGTGTGTGCCTCGGAGAGCAGCAGTGTTCTTGACTGTGAATAGAATGCAAAATTTCTAGATGGGTCTTTATGAAGCCTGTTTCCTAAAGCAGTTAAATTCCACAAGTACTTTAACTCTGTTCTTGACTTTCAAAGAAAAGAAAAAAAATGATGGTCAATAAATGTGAATATCCCTTTTTACTTTAGGTAACAGAATTTCTTATACTAAAGCTGGAAAACGCATATAAAATCCGCAACCTCAGGTTCCGGGGCCGTGCATGCAGGACAAATTTACCGTCCAACACTGCCTTTCGCGGGTTTGGCTTCCCACAAGGAACCCTGGTAACAGAATCGTGCATCACAGCTGTGGCAGCCAAATGTGGCCTTCTGCCGGAAAAGGTAAGGTTGTAATCAAGGTTGGTGAAGAATCAGATGCAGCAGGGAAGCAGCCACCCTGACCAAGGAAACAGGAGAGGAAATACACCAATGAGCGATGGCTCAGAATTCAAAATTAAGACCTATCTAAGGGAACTCACCTCCGCCATCTTCCTCCTTCCCTCCTTGTGCAAAGATTTCTCTTTCTTTTTATTTTGATTTGTACCAAAACAATTACTGTTTTTAAAATTCGAACCACATTGAAGTAATGAAAAAAGAAAGTGAATGCCCTTTTTTCATCCCCCCATACCTGTTGGTCGAGAGTCCTCATTGTTAGCAGTTCCATGTTGATGGTGCTAACCCCTTTTCTATCTTGGGCCACACATTTGTGTTCATACACACATTCATAAGCATTACCATACAACATATGCACACATATGTAGTTATTTACCCACATGAAACCGTAACAAACATATTATTCTATACCTTCCTCTTTCTACTTGACAATATCCCATGGCCGACTTCCCAGGTCAGTAGAATCTACTTCACTCTTCTTCATGACTAAACAGTACTATGTAATATAGACATATCATAATTTATTTAGCCACTCCATTATCAATGTTGCAATAAACATCTTGGCACATATGTACCAAAGGTATAACTTTGCCCTATTCCGTAAGTATGTTTATAGGATAAATTTACAAAAGGAGAATTACTGGTGTACTTGGAAACTTTTGAGAGATACTGCCAAAAGAGTACCTTCCAAAAATAGCATCCTGCACAATATACAGGAAGGTGCAGGAGGACACACAGTGTGCCACGCCAGGAGAGGCCACTTCTGGACCTGAGATCCCTGTGGATAGCATGTTTCCACACCTCCCACATTCCAGGCCGACCCCGGCCCTCTTTTTCCATTTATATTCCCTCCTTCCCCAATATAAACCTTCTGCTCCAGCAAAGACTCTCTATGCTTTGTCCCTTGAACCCCTTTGTCCCTATATCCAACAGGGAAGTCCAGGTTTGTGATTTGTGATAGTGTACAGCAGACAGCCGCTATCCTGAGGGGAGTCACGTGAAGTACCCCATGGGTATGTAGGAGGAAGACATGGGGAGGGAGGATGAGGAAGACCTTTCTTGAGAACGTGACATGGAGATAGGTCTTGAAGAATGAAGGCTCAGAGTGTGGAAAGATAATGCAGGCACGGCGAGCAGCATGAGCAAGGACAGTCCATCTCTTTGTGCCTCAGTTTCCTTATCTCTAAAATGAGGACGAAGTTGACTCACCTCAGAGTTCCAAAACAATCAAATGACTTCATATCCATTAAAATATTTGTTTTGTTGCTAATAATAATAGCTCTTTTATGTTATTTGAATATGATGGAGATAATTAAAAAAAAAAAAAAAACCAAAGTCCTGGGCATAGCTCAGCAGCGTCTGCTTCCTTATCAGGTATTGCAAATTCCCAGGACACAAAACACCACCTTATTCAACTAATGTTTTTTTAAAGATTTACACACACATTCCAAAGGCAACTGGGAAGCTGGAAGGAGATCTTCTATTATCTGCATTGTTATTCCTCTTGAGCAGAACAAATCTTCAATTGTGACAATAAATCTTTCTTTAATATACCATCTGCCAGTTCTGCTCCATTCTCCGAACCTTGTAGGAAAAAAAGAGCAAGCTGCCTTCCTAGGCCCCTCTGTCCCACTTCCTCTCCTGGACAAATCCCTACCCTTTACTCTCTGCTTCCAGCAAAGAGAGACTCTAATTGGTGCATTCATAAAGAAATGAAAAATAACCCCATTACTTTTGCAAAAAACACATGCTGGCTTGGCGCCTGTGGCTCAACGGGCTAAGGCGCCAACCACATAAACCTGAGCTGGCGGGTTCGAATCCCGCCTGGGCCATCAAACAACAATGACGGCTGCAACCAAGAAATGGCCAGGCGTTGTGGCGGGCGCCTGTAGTCCCAGCTACTTGGGAGGCGGAGGCAGGAGACTCTCTTGGGTCCAGAAATTGGAGGTTGCTGTGAGCTGTGATGCCACAGCACTCTATCCAGGGTGACAACTTGAGGTTCTGTCTCAAAAAAAAAAAAAAGCACATGCTGTTCAAAGAAAAAACAGACCTTGTCTTTCCCCCTCACCAAAGTCTATGTGTTAATGGAGAGGTTTTCAAGTCTCTACTTGGTGGTCAGTTTCAGCCTTACCATAACTATTGACTGGATTTCCTACCTGTTTCAGATTAGGGAGAAAAACATGTACAAAATGGTTGATAAGACCATCTACAAACAAGCATTCAGCCCTGAGCCCCTGATAAGATGTTGGAATGAGTGTCTGGAGAAGTCTTCCTTTCACAGCAGAAGAATACAAGTGGAAGAGTTCAATAAGAAGAATTATTGGAAGAAGAAAGGCATTGCTGTGGTCCCCATGAAATTTTCAGTCGGCTTTGCTGCGACAAGCTATCATCAGGTAAGACTCTCACGTGGTAAATAATTCTCTCATATATGTTTAACACTTCTCTCATATATGCTCAGTAATTCTCTCATACATGGTAAGTAACTCTCACACCAGCCACACTCTGGCCTGGTCAGCTTGTGTAGGCTTTGAAAGAACATTACACTGGCTTGGCGCCTATGGCTCAATGGGCTAAGGCGCCAGCCACGTACACCTGAGCTGGCGGGTTCGAATCCAGCCCGGGCCCGCCAAACAACAATGACGGCTGCAACCAAAAAATGGCCGGGCGTTGTGGCCAGTGCCTGTAGTCCCAGCT